>APFE030340870.1:99726-138643 GCA_000404065.3 Pinus taeda
ATTTATTTATTTCAAAAACAATTTCCTCAACCCATTCAATAGAATCTTTGGCCAATCTCCTCAACCCATTCAATACATTTTCATAAAGTTTGTCAAAATCAATTTTGACAAAGAAATTTGTTTCTACGCAAGATTTTTTACCAGTCCCCAGGGCACATTCAAAACCCCCTAATAGCTATAAGATTATCAAGCATAAACATGCCCTCTCAATTTTCTCCTTATAGGTTAAGAAACGAATCTGATTTTCCTTATCCAACTAGTTGTCTACAAAGACAAAACCTTTTGTAAGTTTATCCCTTCTTGGGCTCAACTTATTTTTAAACAACTTTTTAACAAACTCAACAAAGGCGTCACATGGATGAACAGGGCCTTTCGAAGTCTCTGGAAATTTTTTTGAAAATACTCCGACTTTGATCTCATCTCTAAAAAGTTGCCACTGAAATCTCAGGAGGACAAATCCACTCAGAATTCTATGTTCTCTTCAGGTGCTAGAATAAGAATTTCGATGACACAACCCCTTAACTGATCTGGAGAATGAGTACCCTAATCCTAAGCCCCTGCCCCCTCGTCACTGCGTTTTGGAGGTGGTTCTTGTTATCACCCCAAGAAACTCTCCTAGGTTGTAGCTCGGAAATCTCTGCTAACATAATTCAACTTATTGTTGCAAATGGATGAATGGAAGAAATGATGCTTGTCCAAGCCAGATAACCACTTTTACTTTGCTTGACTCCAGACATGCGTGAACACCCCCAGACTATAAAGCTTTAGACCACCAACTACTCACAGTTTTAAGATTGGGTGAATATGGAGAATACTGACCACACCAGCAGATGCACAAGACCATGTGATGGCCAGCTACAACCAGTAAAGAAGTTTGCAAATCTAATCTACCAATGCACAGACAGGATGACAGCTCTCTAGCACTAGAAGAAGAGAAACCTGAATAACTCATTCAATGACACATACAAGACTTTAACACAGAAATAGGATGACAGTTATTCTAATGTTAAACATCAAGAGTTCAGAAATACAGCATATCAGGCACAACTTAGAAGGGAAGAAAGATGGAGAGTGAGCAATTCACAGCAAAAGAAGCTTGTATTAGCTGAAAATGAAGATGAGACACTGCAAGTGTCAAAGTAGTTACAGTCTCCAGAAGTTGAACCTTACATCAAAACATCAACCATCAACCCTGATTACATCTTGTTTCTGGGTATATATAGAGTTTCAATACAAAGGCACTTGGCCATTCTAGGTCTGGAGGGGTCATAATTGACCACCAAACGCATTTAATTGCCTGATGGAGCTTCTAAGTGCGTTTGCTTGATTTAGTGGATGAATCTGATCCTTTCCTGCGCTCTTTGTCCTCTCGGGCAGCGAGAGCGCTTGTATCAATGAGGCCCCATAATTGTTAAATGCAGTTATCAGTCCGTGCTCCATCCTTTTCCTCCTCGGCCATACTGTTTGTTAAATATGGTGGTTGGGGGTACCAATGCCTTGAACCTCAAGTTGAATAGGCCAATGGTCTGAGCCTCCAAAGGGGAGAATTCTCGCTATCATTTCCTTGTTGGTGAGCATAAGGTCCTCTGAAATTATGAATCTGTCTAACTTTGAGGCTACTTGAGACTCTCCTCCTCTTTTATTGTTCCAAGTAAAGAGACCATTACTCATGTCAATATCAACAAGCTTCATATTATCTATAAAATTTTGAAAAGTTGTAGAATCTCTGCTTAAAGTTCTGGATCCCCCTTTTTCCTCTGAAAGTGATTTGATCATGTTGAAGTCCCCACACAAGATCCATGTTACATCTACATGTCTGTCTCTAAGCTCCATAAGAGAATCTAGAAACCTATGTTTGTCATCCACTCTTTGAGGGCCATATACATTTGTGACCAGATAGGTCTCCCACCGGCTGTATAACCACTGATAAATAATTTCTAGATGCCTCTGCATCTATTATACCAATCTTTTGGGGGTTCCAAAGAGTAAGTATGCCCCTGTTGTGTTATCTGCTTTAACTTCTAGAAACTCAAATCTGTTGAGCCATTTGTTGTGAATTTCTATTTTTTTTTAATGGAACATTTAGTTTCCTGAATAAAGATCATATCCAGAGCTTCTTGTTTCATTCTATTACTAAGAATTCTTTGTTTTCTTTTACTACCTAGAACTCTGATATTCCAAGATGTAAACTTCATTATTAAAGATTCGTAAAGGAGTAGCTGGTTAGATCTTTCATCTTACCTGAATCTATCATTAGCTTTCCACATTCCATCAATAACTCGTTCTGCTTTTTCCTGCCTCTTTTCTTTCCTAGGTTTCTGGGTGTTAATCCAAGTGTGATTTTCATAGTTTTCACACCTTCGTTGCCCTGCGTTTCATTTTTTCTTTGCTTGTCTAGCAATTTAGCCTGAGTTTTCCATAGGAACAGTTGTTGTACTCTATTGAACTCTTCTTGAGGTAATGAGTCTAACCCCTTCATGGTCCCCTGTTTCAAGAACCTTCCAGATCTAGGTGTTCCCTGTCAAGAATCTCCTGCAATTCATGATCTTCCATTTCCATCTCACTTTGGGTCATTTCTTGGTCCATCTGTTGTTCTGCATCGCTCAGTATAGTCTCTTTTTGTTTGTTAATATCTTGTGTTTGTACTCTGTCTTCTTCTTTTTCTTTCTCCATTGGGCTTCCTTACATTACCTGATCTACTTTTGTTATCTCTTCTTCTTCTTCTAGTACTTGGAACCTATTCAGATTAGTCTGTTGCCTTTCTGTTTGATGTTGTTTTCTCCCCCTCTTGCCCCCTTTTCCTCCATGTTCCACTTTGTGAAAGCCTTCAGTATTTTTCATTGTGGTCGCTTTACTTTTGTTCTCTATTTTACTGAGAGGGCAGTCTCTAAAAAGGTGTCCATGCTCATGGCATCTCCAACATCTGAAAGGAACATGTTCATAGTCTACTGTTTGCACCCATTCTTCATCAAAAACTTCCAAGATGACCTCATCCGATAGAGCTCCAGAGAGATCCATCTCCACACATATTCGTGCGAAGGAAGTGTACTTTCCCCTTTTGGTGGCCTCAGAAGCTTTGACAAAATGCCCTGACTTGTTTCCTATGGCAGATAATGATTTCGTTTGCCAGTGATCAAGAGGTAGAGAGTAGAGTCTTACCCAGGCTGGGACCGAAGTGAAAGTTTCTTGCTCAGGGACAAAATTCATCATCCACGGTTGCATGTAGAGGCCTGTTGCTGCATAGAAGTAGGGCCCTCCTTCGAACACCCTGTCTTTGTCCTCAATATTTGTGAAGACCACAGTAAAGAAACCCTTTGACCCAAGATGTAGGTCAATGATTCCTTTTGGTTTCCCGTTGTATTTAATCCATGTCTGTAAAGCCCTTTCAATGGGCCATAATCCCATGAATTTATAAATGATAGCAACTGTTCGCATGTGGTCCCTATGCGCCTGCAGAGCAGAATCATTTAAAACTACTCTGGGTGTGACCTCAGCTTTGGGTTTACATGTTCCCTTTTGTGCTTTGCTTTTCACTTCTTGTTCCTTGTCTTCTTCCTCACTATCTTTATTGTTGTTATTCTCCCTTGACTTGTTTAATTCTTGCTCCTCTTCCGTGTTTCTTATTCCTTCTCCTGAAGGACCTTTGACACTCTCTAATGGTTTCTTACCTCGACTAGCCACTGCCTGCCTGTAGGAGGGAGTGGAGCTCCCTCCTTTGCACCCTTCCATGGATCTCTACACCTGCAGACGCCTGAAAACCCTAGTTTTTCGACCCTCCTGTCGGCTCCTCCGTCTCCTCGTCCCGGTTGGCCAAACCTCGATCACATCTCAATAAATTTTCATCTCCAAAATTTACTTACATATTTATTTGTTTATTTATTTCACAAAGTTTTTACTTATTTATTTATTTATTTATTTCATGAAGATTTTTTTGTTATTCTTAAACCCGACAATAATTACAACCCTTTATATATTTTTATTTAACAAAGTTTTTACTTATTTATTTATTTCACAAAAGTTTTTTTTGTTATTCTTAAACCCGACAATAATAACAATCCTTTATATAAAGATGAATTACAATGTAACTTGTTTCCAATCAAATAATTTATTTAGTTTATTTATTTATTTAAAAATATATATATATAAGATTTATTTAGTTTATTTGTTTATTCCAAAACCATTTAAAAAAAAAAAATAGATATTTTATTTATTTATTTCAAAAGCAATTTCCTCAACCCATTCAATAGAATCTTTGGCCAATCTCCTCAACCCATTCAATGCCTTTTCATAAAGTTTGTCAAAATCAATTTTGACAAAGAAATTTGTTTCTACGCAAGATTTTTTTACCAGTCCCCGGGGCACATTCAAAACCACCTGATAGCTATAAGATTATCAAGCATAAACATGCCCTCTCAATTTTCTCCTTATAGGTTAAGAAACGAATCTGATTTTCCTTATCCAACTAGTTGTCTACAAAGACAAAACCTTTTGTAAGTTTATCCCTTCTTGGGCGCAACTTATTTTTAAACAACTTTTTAACAAACTCAACAAAGGTGTCACATGGATGAACGGGGCCTTTCGAAGTCTCCGAAATTTTTTTTGAAAATACTCCGGCTTTGATCTCATCTCTAAAAAGTTGCCACTGAAATCTCAGGAGGACAAATCCACTCAGAATTCTATGTTCTCTTCAGGTGCTAGAATAAGAATTTCGATGACACAACCCCTTAACCGATCTGGAGAATGAGTACCCTAGTCCTAAGCCCCTGCCCCCTCGTTACTACGTTTTGGAGGTGTTTCATGTTATCACCCCAAGAAACTCTCCTAGGTTGTAGCTCGGAAATGCCTGCTAACATATAAATTCAACTTATTGTTGCAAATGGATGAATGGAAGAAATGATGTTTGTCCAAGCCAGATAACCACTTTTACTTTGCTTGACTCCAGACATGCGTGAACACCCCCAGACTATAAAGCTTTAGACCACCAACTACTCACAGTTTTAAGATTGAGTGGATATGGAGAACACTGACCACACCAGCAGATGCACAAGACCATGTGATGGCCAGCTGCAACCAGTAAAGAAATTTGCAAATCTAATCTACCAATGCATAGACAGGATGACAGCTCTCTAGCACCAGAAGAAGAGAAACCTGAATAACTCATTCAACGACACATACAAGACTTTAACACAGAAATAGGATGACAGTTATTCTAATGCTAAACATCAAGAGTTCAAGAATGCAGCGTATCAGGCACAGCTTAGAAGGGAAGAGAGATGGAGAGTGAGCAATTCACAGCGAAAGAAGCTTGTATTAGCTGAAAATGAAGACGAGACACTGCAAGTGTCAAAGTAGTTACAGTCTCCAGAAGTTGAACCTTACATCAAAACATCAACCATCAACCCTGATTACATCTTGTTTCTGGGTATATATAGAGTTTCAATACAAAGGCACTTG
The DNA here is from genome assembly GCA_000404065.3 of Pinus taeda. Classification (NCBI taxonomy): domain Eukaryota; kingdom Viridiplantae; phylum Streptophyta; class Pinopsida; order Pinales; family Pinaceae; genus Pinus; species Pinus taeda. The sequence continues at coordinate 105,181 of APFE030340870.1, forward strand.
GCCATTCTAGGTCTGGAGGGGTCATAATTGACCACCAAACGCATTTAGTTGCCTGATGGAACTTCTGAGTGTGTTTGCTTGATTTAGTGGCTGAATCTGATCCTTTCCTACGCTCTGCTGTCCTCTCGAGCAGCGAGAGCGCTTGTATCAATGAAGTCCCATAATTGTTAAATGCAGTTATCAGTTCGTGCTCCGTCCTTTTCCTCCTCGGCCATACTGTTTGTTAAATATGGTGGTTGAGGAGCAACTGCAAACAGTACTGGAACACTGGTCACCTTCGTCCTCTGGGTGCACGGAGCAATCAAGGGACATGTATTGCATAGTGAGTGGACGAGTCGGATGAAGGAGTAAGATTGGCCGTCGGATCGGATGGATAGACGACGGAGATGGCTTGGCGAGAGCTATCGAGAAAAGCGGAGGCGGAATGAACGTGGACCGTTGGATCTCAAGTGGACAGATCCAACAGTCGTTGGGCGGGGGAAACGCGCGATGGTTATCGGGCGAAGACGGAGGACCAGGCGGTAAGCGGTTTTGATCGCATCATCGTAGGACGTTGGGCGATAAAAGGACAACTGTGTGCGATCCCATTCAAAGTGTGACGCATGGCGGCAGAGGAGAGAGGAAACCACTCTCCATCGCGCGTTAACATCTCGGCACTTTGTGGACGCAAGGAGAGCGAACTCCGTCCGATCGTGGCAGAGATGATCGGACGGTGGGGTTTTGATCACGCGGGTCACTTTATTTGACGTGATAGGAGTCGTTGGATCAGTGGGAAGAGTGAACGGCTGTGATTTAAAAGTGATGATGGGGTTATGCAAGCGCGGGGTCATGTGGACACAGCTTTATGAGGGTTTAGGCTTTGCGCTCGAAGCCTGAGGAAATAGGGGTTTATGTTGGGTTTTAAAGAAAAAACGGAAGCAGCGGGGGTGAAAGAGAGTAAGTGAAATAAAGGAGAAGAAGGAAGATGACTGCCATGAGCTTCTTTTTGAGCATAAACAATACGGCCAAGCTCATATTTGGCCTTCAAAAACCACAGTTACAGCAGAGCTAACAGTTCCAAACTCGATATTCAATTTCTTATCTCGGCCTAGAGATCATATCTTCCCAATCCATAAAAGCTAATAGATGCAGATAATAAGTAAGAACATGAACAAGAACATTCCAAGGCTAAACAGAGAGTTATTACATTCCAAGGCTAAATAGACAGTGATTAACCCTTTAGCAATCACATAAAATAGTCCTCTAGCAACTGTTAATGGTGAGTATTCCTTCAACTAACTGTTAATGACGAAAGAAACTTTCACATGGCCATTTCTGTACATTGAATGTATCATAGAAATGCATAAAATTTAACACAGTGAAATTGGAGATTCCACAGCTAACTGTTAATGACGAAAGAAACTTTCACATGGCCTCATGGCCATTTCCGTGCATTGAATGTAATATAGAAATGCATAGAATTTAACGCAGTGAAATGGGAGATTCCATGAAGGAGCTGTTACAGCCATTTCTGTACACCGAATGTACTACAGAACCAGTACAGTTGAACATAATGAAATGAGAGAAACGTCCTACAAGTCATTTCTGTAAATAGAATTTCTTCCATTAGTCAAGTAGAGATGTAATAAAGTTGAAAATGGTGGAATTAGAAAGCAAAATATACACATTACAAATCTCTAAAATTAGTCAATGATGAAATAGAACCAAATTATATCATTCTGCTCGTTCCCTGAGCAAAGCAGTGGGTAGGATCTTAACCCCTTCTAAAAGAAGTCCACCTTTCCAATTCCCACCTTCGCATTCTCTCATGCAGAACTCTATAATTGCTGGATTATCTCCATTTTCTTCCACAACAAATCTGCCTGCATCAAACTCCATCCACCCTTCCTCTACATGTCTAAAGGGAGCCATCTGGTACCCTTCAGCCTCAACAGGTTTATCGACGTCACTCAAATATCGAGCATATATCTGGTGATCACCACAAGGAGTTGTAAGTGAGAATTTGACTGGCTTACGATTCCATCCATTTACTTGAGGCAAGGGGTGAATATAAGGCTGATGCAAGAGGGGAAGAGGTGGATGCAGGTGTCGAATAAAAACTTTATGACAAAAGTTCCGAATAATGCGAGACTCATTGACTTTGAGCCTGAATGAAACACTGTATGCCGCACCAGGAGACAAAAACTTGCAGTCAAATTGACCTTTCACTTCAAGCCAACATATTTCAATTAGTTCAGCTATCTCCTTGTAACTGTAGTCAAAAGTCAAGAGTGTGTTATTAGCTTTTCTTTACATACTGTCTTGTTAGTATTAACCTAAAGAAAACAAAGAACAGAGCGTTCTCTTCTTGTCAATATTAACCTAAAAAAAAGAACAGTGCGTTGGATTACCTGGATTCATCCTCTGAAATCCAATGCCAATACCGATTATCATCTCCCCAAGTTATATTCAAATTTCTTGCAGACAAGAATAAGCACAACTTGCCTGTGTCTCGCTCTATCCAGAACTTCTGAAATCAAAAAACATTTATGGCCAAATATAAACATTCAGTTAAAATAAGAAAACTAGGATATTCTGTGGCAACTAAAGTAGCACAAAATAAGAGAAGGAAGGCAAGCAATGAAAACTGGGTAATTGAGGCTACTATTTGCCTAATCATATAGGCAAATCATGGTGTTGGCCCCATGTAATATTGTCAATTAACACACATTGAATTTCTGACCAAACTTAGAACTCTGAAGTCAGTGGAAGGTAAGATCTAGTTGCACCTACCCCACGTTTATAGGTGCAGCCTTCTCGAGGTAAACCATTTTACTTTCAACTGACATTGATTAGCTAATAATTTGGTAGTTTTTCTCAACTGACATTGATTAGCTAATAATTTGGTAGTTTTTCTATATTTAAACCATTCTACTTTCAACTGACATTGATTAGCTGAGAATTTGGTAGTTTTTCTCGAATCTCAACTGACATTGATTCGCTGATAATTTGGTAGTTTTTCTCCAATCTCAACTGATTCGAGATTAGCTGATAATTTGGTAGTTTTTCTATATTTAAAGATGATTTTTTTTGGGTGGTCCAAAGGCCTATGGGTGGCATACACGAACAACACTACGAATCCTGTAACAGGGCTCCTACATAAATCATGGTTCCAGGTATAATTTCATGCTCAATTTTACTTGAAAGCGGATAATTTGGTACTTTTTCTATATTTAAAGATGATATTTTCGGGTGGTCCAAAGGCCTATGGCTGGCATACAGTAACAACACCGTACAAACCCTGTAACCGGGCTCCTAAATAAATCATGGATCCAGGTATATTTTTCTGTTCAATTTTACTTTCAAACTTCATTGGAATGAGATTGTATGATTTTTTTAATTTTACTTAAAAGCAGATAATTTGGTAGTTTTTCTATATTTAAAAATGATTTTTTTGGGTGGTCCAAAGGCTTATGGCTGGTATACACTAACAACATCGTACAAACCCTGTAACCACCATACAAACTTTGTAACAGGGCTTCTAAATAAATCATAAATCATGGTTCCAGGTATATTTTTCTGCTTAATTTTATTTAAAACTTCATTGGAATGAGATTGTATGATTTTTTTGAAGACATTAAATCAAATTTTCAAAAAATATAATTTAAACCATACAAAATAAATATATGACTAGTTCAGAGGGTTAGCTCAATTGGTCAAGGTCACATTGCTAAAGGCACGTAGCCATAAAGAGGTCATGGAGTCAATTCTCTTGAACAAGCTTGGAGATGGCTCTGATTAGTTTGGCCTACCTTAATAAATTAAAAAATAAAATAAAATAAATAAATAAATATATCACTAATCATGGCAATTACATTTGTTACATTGTTAGTTAAAAAGTAACTTAAAAGTTATCACTAACAATCACAATTACAATGTTATAATTTAAATCGATCTAACAATCACAACTACACTTCCCGGATGCGGGTGTCTGACTATGGTACAGGTACGTGGGCAGCTGTTTGGGTGGGCACGTGGCTGCTCTCCACCGCCACTCGGCCTCTCACGGCTCTGCTCATAATTTCCCCTGCGCTCAAGTTTATTGCTGCCTTAATGCAGCCTGTACCTCCTTTGCCGCCGGTTTGTTTTCAGCTCATGGAGCTTGCAACTTGCCACATTCGCGTTTCTTCTCTATGTTTCAGACCCTCCTCTGCAGCGGCAGCAATTTGCTCTCGAACTTTCCCAGGATTACATTGGGCTCTGGTTCGTTGGGCGACTTTCTAGCTATACCTGCAAGCTTCTCATTGTCTCTCCGGCAAATTCGCTAGACAACCATCTGTTGCTCTCCCTTTCGTCCCTCTGAGTGTTGAAGACAAGCTTGTCCTCATCCCTCTCCGCCTCCATAGTTCGTCCATCCTCCCGGACCACTATGTTCCTCCAGCCATGCCGAAACTTCGCCAGAGGATGAGCTGTAGAAGAGGCAGCTCCAGAGGGCAAGCGGGCCGCCAAGTCTCCTCTTCTACGACAGACTCCTCGACTTTTTGCTCGGATTTCCACATGGATCGTTACCCGGCTACTCGGAGTGGACGGGGTAGGGGCAGAGGCCTGCACAATATTGCAACGAGCTCCCTCAACTCTTCGACTAATACCACTCGGCTTCAATTCCCCTACAGTCATGGCACTGTCTCCTTTATGGCCACGGTTACCATTGAGCTCAGCGAGCTCAATCCAGGTCAAGAAGCAAGTTCCCTTGGAGCAACCACGGAAAGATTGGCGGAAGACAGACATGGTTCCATCCAGACGAATTTCGAATCGAGCAAAGCGTCAGGCTCAGGCAAAAGCAAGGCCTCCCCAACCATGAAGGAAAAAGCGGGCTCCTCTGAGGACGACAATGATTTCAGGTATGGATGTCACATCATCGAAGAGCCGCCCGATCCATCTCATGAAGTCTGAACAGATTGGTGGTTTTTGGTTTTTTTGGGAATTCAGCAAGCTTGAGAATATTCACTTTCTCCTGCTCAAATCGCCAGTTTCTCCAGCGAAAAGGATACTCTGCTAGCCTTCGGTTCCCAGTCTCGAATGCAGTCACAGCTACTTCCGATGTCCGTATACCGCTTTGGGCTTCAGGCAATGTCTCTTGGTTCCATCTATTTGGTCTATTTTCCCTGTTTTGGTTTGATGTATACCCCCAACCTAAATCTCAGTTCTTTGATCAACAATGGGGGTTCTTTGTTTTTTTTCTCTAGTCATGGTCAGGTTCTTTGTTGTTATTCACGGCAATATTCAGCTGGTTTTTTGCGAACTGATCTGCTATGCTTGTAATCATGCCGCATCTCTGGGCTAGCTTTTACGAGGCCATGGCCTCGGTGTAAAACTATTTTGTATTAATATAGAAGTAGTCATATTCAGATAATAAATAATTAAATAAATAAAACAACTACACTGTTAATTTAAATAAATCATGGTTCTAGGTTTATTTTTCTGCTCAATTTTACTTAAACTTCATTGGAATGAGATCACATGATTTTGTTGAAGGAATTAAATCAATTTATGTATTCAAAAATATAATTTAAACAATATAAAATAAATATATCACTAGCTCCAACCGTTAGCTCAATTGATCGAGGTCTCATTGCTAAAGCACCTAACCATAAAGAAGTCATGGAGTCAATTCTCCTGGACGCCCTTGGAGTTAGGCTCTAATTAGTTTGGCCTACCTTGTTAAATTAAAAATAAAATAAATAAACAAATAAATATATCACTAATCATCACAATTACATTGTTACATTGTTAATTAAAAAGTAACTTAAAAGTTATCACTAACAATCACAATTACAATGTTAATACCTTGTTAAATTAAAAATAAAATAAATTAAATAAATATACCACTAATCATCACAATTACATTGTTACATTGTTAATTAAAAAGTAACTTAAAAGTTATCACTAACAATCACAATTACATTGTTAATTTAAATAAATCATGGTTCCAGGTATATTATTCTGCTCAATTTTACTTAAAACTTCATAGTTCATTGGAATGAGATTGCATGCTTTTATTGAAGACATTAAATCAATTTATTTATTCAAAAATAGAATTTAAACAATATAAAATAAATATCACTGGCTCCGAGGGTTATCTCAATTGATCAAGGTCCCAATGCTAAAACACCTAGCCATAAAGAGGTCATGGAGTCAATTCTCCTGGACGCCCTTGGAATTAGGATCTGAATCCACTCTGACTTCAATTTTTGCACTCCTTGGAAATTTGGAAGCGCCTTGTTCCAATACGCGCTCTTACATGCCAGACCACGACCCTCCCTTGATGCTCTATAGGCACTCTTACCAAAAGTATAAAAGGATAATCCTTTTATTATTTTATTGAATTTTTTACTATTATTATTAATTTGTTTCTGGGAGAGTGGTTCCAACCTAATAGCATCTTATATGAAGAAAATAGAATTACATTTCCTATTAAAAATTCAGCAAGCAAATTTAATAATTTTCAGAATTTCAATGGGATTGAACTTTGAAGCTTTCATTAAATATTATGACATATAAAGATATGTGATTGGCATCTAATCAAAAGCACCAAGCCCAACCGACATGTGCCCAATATTAGTGGTGTTGAATATTATGACATATAAGGATATGTGATTGGCATCTAATCAAGACCACCAAGCCCAACCGACATGTGCCCAATATTAGTGGTGTTGAATATTATGACATATAAGGATATATGATTGGCATCTAATCAAGAGCACCAAGCTCAACCGACATGTACCCAATATTAGTGGTGTTGATTGTTGAACTCCTTTCTCATGGTCTTAGCAAAAATGTACCTTTTACTCAAACCAAAATCATTGATCGGCCATATTAAGCCTTTTCCATCATATTTAAAGGCTTGGATTAAACCACTTCATCAAAATTGGGTGGTGTTGACTAATGTCACTAGAAGATCGAGGTAGAGGCAAAGACCAAACAAAAAGAAAAGAATGAAGGATGGTACTCATGATGAAATCCCTGATAGAAGTGATGGTGGAACATGGAACATTACTTATCGAGGAGTTGTGGAACATGCATGGTGGTGCTACCCCACAGCTCCAACAATTGGCAACAAGGGTGCTTTCACAAGTAGTGAACACTTCCTTTGTAGATTGGTATCTAGCAATTAACTCAATTAAATATTTTGAACATTTGATCTTCATATTTCTGCATAGATGACCTATTTTGTAAACATAACTATTTTGTCATGTTTTTGTTGACAGTTGCTAGATAACCTACTTCATTCATTATATGCCTTAAAAATTTATATGTTTATTTGTAAGTAATATGTTTATTTGTAAGTGATAAAAGTTAAATGGTTGATGTTCTAATGATTAATCATTATAGATATATCATGGATTGCTATTTCTATCTTCATTAATATAATATATAATATATATATATATATATATATATATATATATATATCTTTTCATATATTCTACCACTAATTCAACATCCTAGATTTTTTTAATATATGCACTATTCTTATATATATATATATCCCCGAGATAGCTCAATTGGTGATCAAAGTTGATGCAAGAGCATGAGGCTTGAAGACAAAAAGCTTTGAATTTATTCCAAAAATACAAAAAAAGTTTACAGGCAAATGAGTGGAATCTTTTAGCTATCAATTTACAAGTTTTCTAGATAGGATTTGAGCTAGTATTTAGGGATTGAGTGATTTTGTAATTAATTCATGCAATTTAGATTCAATTGAGATTTTCAAAGAGAATATCAACCAGATTAGATAGTTTAAGATTAGGCAGATTCGATCCAGTGATTAAGGATCTGATTGTTAGAATGAAATGGTATTTATGTAGGTTCTGAATGATTGTAAGGGGATTTTGACTGATTTGGCTTGTTTTGGCCATATAAGATGAAGTTATAGAAATTATATCTCTGTGTATTTTTGTATAATTGGTCAATCCCAGAAGTGTTGTATCCCTCTGAAGTATCTCTGTGTATTATTGAATTTCTAGTTTGGCCTGAAAATTTAGAATTTTATATGATCTGGTGTGATTGCATTTAATTTCTCTTTTGCCATGTATAAGATCTGGGTAATCAGCAACTGCGAGGGTAGAAGTGTACAAATTTCTTGATCATGGTTGAAGCCCTGCACTCATTCCTAGCCGTCAATCTCATTTTCAAACTTTTAGGTCATAGTCAACTGCGGGGGTTAAACCTATTTTTAACCTGTGTGCTAGTTGAAGACCCGCAAGCCGTAAGATTTGATGGCCTCTGTTATTCAACAAATATCGAGTCATCAAGTGTTTGGACTTTAATTCCAAAAATGGACCCGGACTTTTATAGATCAAGGGTTTATATTCCTTATCGACTCTGTAAGGACGGTTAACCCTCATGCAAGTGCCTCAACCGATATTGTTGTTAACCATTGGATCAAGTTCACTTGATCAAATGGTGGAAGATCGCCGATTAGTTTCGCATCGCAATATTTCATGAGTGAATGAACCTTGGCCTTAAGAAAATGTGATTAGCGATGTGTGATGCGATCGCCGATTAGTTTCGCATTGCAACATTTCATGAGTGAATGAACCTTGGCCTTAAGCAATTGTGATTGGCGATGTGCGATGCTTAGAGGACTTGTAAAGCGCTTATCGTTGCAGCTAAAATTAAGCAATTTTGTTAATTTAGCAGAATAGTCAAGTTTGGAGGTAGATTACTGACACTCCAAAAGAAATCCAAGAAGAAATTCCACCTGAACTTGCAAAAATCGTTTCTAGATTTGAACGATTGTCCATTACACCTGCACCCAGGCCACCATTTGTGGTATCTTAAGGATCAAAAAAAGAAATCCAACATGGCTTTCAGAGTTGGAGGAAGAGGTGGTGGTCGAAGAAAAAGACAACCAGTTGGAACTGTTGAAGTGTTAGAAGCTATGCAACAGATGCAAGCTAGATTGGAAGCAGTGGAAATGGGAAGAGATGCAAATGTTGGGGATGTCAGTGAACCTGAAGCTGAAGTTGAAGCTGCATAAGAAGAACCTGCAGATATAACTCCTGAAATGAAATTCTTTAAGTCAATATTGAAATCCACATCCAAGCCTAGACTTGAAGTTTCAATATACAAAGGAAGCTTAAGCTGTGAGGAATTGATAGACTAGATAAATGACATGGAGAAATTCTTCGATTATGAAGAAACAGATGAAGGAAAGAAGGTGAAGTTTGTTGTCACATGCAACACTTTTGTGGGATGGAGTGCAAGCAGAAAGAAGAAGACTTGGCAAAGAACCAATTAAGAATTGGAACAGGATGGCGGCAAAACTAAAAAGTAAGTTTCTGCCAAGTGACTATCAGCAAACATTATTTAGACAGATGAAGAATCTTAGATATAGGTCTATGACAGTAAAGGAATACACAGAGGAATTCTATAAAGTGAGTACAAGGGCAAGACAAATCCAAGATACAGATGAGAAGGTTGCCAGATATGTGAATGGTTTTAGAATGGACATTCAAGATGAGATAAGTGTATTGTCTCCTAAAACAGTGGAAGAGGCTTATCAAATGGTACTAAAGGCTGAAAAAACTCATGAGGAAGCAGTCTGTCAAAAATAGAGGTACTTTCCGATGAAGGGAAAGACAAGATGGTAGAGGAAGATCTACAACACCTAGAGATGGAGCTAGCAGCAGCTCAAGTCAGCATGCACCCACAAGAAGTGATACAAGTGGCAGAGGGAGTTTTTCCAGAGGTAGAGGAAGAGAAGTTAGATGTTACAGATATAACAAGTTGGGACACAAAGCTTATGAGTGCCCAGAAAATATAGGAATGAATCAAAGAAATGCAATTGTTGCAAAAACTTAAGAGGAAGCAACAAAGGTAATAGACGAAGAGAATGTACCAAAGAATAGACAGTGGTAGTACAAGTAATTTGGTCTCCACAAAATGGTGGAGAAGTTGAAATTGAAAACAAATAAACATTCAACACCTTACAAGGTGTTATGGCTTCAAAAGGGATATCAGTTGGTAGTGAACGAGCAATGTGAAGTGGAGTTGCAGTTGGGAAAATACAAAGACAAAATTTTGTGCGATGTGTGCCATATATTGTTGGGTAGACCTTGGCAGTGTGACAGAGGAGCTATGCATGATGGAAAGAAGAACACATACAAATTTAGCAAAGATGGTGTCAATCATACATTGTTGCCAATAGAAGAAGAGGCTACATCAAGGAAACCTGATCCAAAGACCCTTTTGCTGAGTGGAAAGGAGTACTTGCAGCAGATGGAAGAAGATGAAGTAAGTTTTGCGTTGGTTTACAAACCCATGGTAATAATTACTTCCACAAAAAATTCTGATTTACCAATTGAAATTCAAGAGATGTTGGACAGTTATTGTGATATCATTGTAGATGATTTGCCTGATGAGTTACCACCCATTAGAAAAATCAGTCATCACATAGATTTGATTCCAGAAGCAAATATACCTAATAAAGCAGCTTACAGGATGACTACCACAGAGAATGAAGAGATCGGAAAACAGGTTCAAGAACTGTTAGACAAGGGACTGGTTAGAGAGAGTTTGAGTCCTTGTGCGGTGCCAACAATGTTGAGCCCAAAGAAAAATGGAACCTAGAGAATGTGCACTGATTTGAGAGCAATCAATAAGATGACAATCAGGGACAGAGTTCATTTACCTAGAATCGAAGATTTGATGGATTGTTTGAGTGGAGCTAGATATTTTACAAAGTTAGATTTAAAAAGTGGTTATCATCAAATCAGAATTAAAGAGGGAGATGAGTGGAAAACTGCTTTTAAGACCAATGAAGGATTGTATGAATGGATGGTAATGCCTTTTGGGTTATCGAATGCTCCTAGTACATTTGTGAGACTTATAAATGAAGTTCAGAAGGAATTTATTGGTAAATTTGTAATAGTATATCTAGACGATATATTAGTTTACAGCAGATCTAAGGAGGAACATGTGAGACATCTGAATTATGTCTTTTAAAAGTTACAACAAGAAAAGTTACTGTTGAATTTAAAGAAATGTTCATTCATGAAGGAGTTCGTGTATTTAGGCTTTTTTGTTTCTGTTGAGGGGTTAAAGATGGATCCAAAGAAGATCAAAGCTATCATGGAGTGGCCTTCACCAAAAAGGGTCTTTGAGGTAAGAAGTTTTCACGGTCTTGCTAGTTTTTACAGGAAATTCATAAGGAATTTTAGTAAGATTAATGCTTCAATTATTGACACAATAAAGAAGAACAGACAACCATTTAAATGGATTGCTGGAGCAAAAAAGAACTTCCAACTGTTGAAGAGAAAGATTACTGAGAAACCTATTTTGATTTTGCCTGATTTTAATAAACCCTTTCAAGTGAGGTGTGATGCTAGTGGAGAAGCCTATGGAACTGTTTTGAGTCAGGAGGACAAGCCTATAGCTTATTTTAGTGAAAAGTTGAATGAGACAAAGAAGAAATATTCTTCTTAAGACAAGAATTTTATGCAGTGGTGCAGTCTTTGAAGAAGTAGAGACATTACTTGACGTCCAAGGAGTTCATATTGTATTCATATAACCATGCATTACAGTACATTATGCAACATCCAAAGCTTAACCAGAAGCATGCAAAACGGATAGAATACCTATCATAAATTCATATCACAAATAAATTCATATCTCCATAACAGAAATAAATTCATATCTCCATGAATACTTCGAACTGCCTTTTCCCGGCAGTTTCGGCTTCTGCCCTCTATGTCAACATTCTTGGTTGTTCCGGTTGTTCCCGGGAGTTCCGGTAGTTCCCAGCAGTTCCGGCAATTCCCTGCTATTCCTGGCAGTTCCTGGCGGCTCCAGTTGTTCTGGCTATTCCCGGCAGTTCTCACAGTTCCGGCAATTCCGATAGTTCCGGCAGCTGCCCTTTGGATTAGGGCAGCGTTATCCCTTAGGATCTCTCCCCCTACTAAAACCCAAAGACAAGTAAAGAGGAAGAGATCCCAAGTGCGTTGAAATGACTTGAAGGCCGCCTCTATTTATACTAAAACGTTGAGCATAAGTGGGGTTTAATTGGTTGTTGGCCGACCTTGACGAATTATCCCATAACACAAATAAATTCATATCTCCATGAATACTTATCGAAATCGTATGATTCTTAGATCAATCCTACACCTCTTAATGAGAGGGATCCAAGAAAAATATAAGCTTCCATTAATAAAATGACCCACACGTAGTTGCCAATTTTAATAGTCTGTCACTGTGCGAAGGGAAGGAGTCAAGACACAGGTTTGTATGTTCCATTACCTATTCCAGATAGGTCTTGGGATATGGTAAGTATGGACTTTGTTTTGGGTTTACCAAAAACTCAAAGAGGAATGATTCAATTTATGTAGTAAATGACAGATTTTCAAAAATGGCACATTTTATTCCATGTTATAAAACTAGTGATGCTACTCACATTGTTAATCTGTTTTTTAAAGAGATTGTAAGATTATATGGGTTACCTAAGAGCATTGTTTCAGACAGAGACACCAGATTTGTTGGACAATAATGGAGGGCATTGTGGAAGAAGCTTGGAACTAAACTGAGTTTCAGTTCTGCTTATCATCCTCAAACTGATGGATAGACTGAAGTTGTAAATAGAAGCTTAGGTAATCTTCTGAGAAATCTTGCAGGTGAACATCCAAAACAGTGGGATCAAGTATTGGCACATGCAAAATACACATATAATGATTCTCCTAACAAGAGTACAGGGCAAAGTCCATTCCATATAATCTATGGAATGCACCCAAGAGGAGTGTCTAAATTGAGAGACTTGGGAAAAGCTGAAAGGAGAAGTGTTAAAGGAGAAGATTTTGCTACAGAAGTTCAAACAATACATGAACAAGTAAAACAACAGTTACAGGACAGCAACATAAAGTACAAGAACATAACAGATTTGAAGAAGAGAGAAGTTAGTTTTGAGGTTGGAGATTTGGTTTTAGCACCCCTGAGGAAGGAAAGATTTCCAAAAAGGAAATATAATAAACTAAAGCTTAAGAAAATTGGACTATGCAAAGTCTTGAGGAAATATTCTTCAAATGCATATGAAATTGAATTGCCCCCTAATATTGGAATATCTCCAATTTTCAATGTTGTTGATTTGTATAAATATGAAAGTGAAAATGTAGATGACATAGCAGAGGATCAAGAAGAACAAGAGATTGATTGGGTAAAGCAGTGGCCTGTAGCAAAGCAATCGAAGCCAGAGAGGATTTTGGACAAGAAATTGTTGAAGAAGGCAAGAGGGTAGGAGTATTTTCAGTATTTGGTCAAATGGAAGGATCAACCAATTGCTGAAGCTACTTGGATGACAGATTCCATGCTACAAAATTTGGGCAATTCTGTAGAAGAGCTCATGTACAGGAGCCCATGAAGAATTTTGTCCTTAGGAGTCTTATGCAGGAGCACAAGGCTTGAAGACAAAAGGCTTCGAATTTATTCCAAAAATACAAAAAAAAATTACAAGCAAAGGATTGGGATCCTTTAACTGTCAATTTACAAATTTTCTAGATAGGATTTGAGCTAGGATTTAGGGATTAAGTGATTTTGTAATTAATTTATGCAATTTAGATTCAGTTGAGATTTTCGAGGAGAATATCATCAGTGTAAGAATCAAATCAGTACCTCGACATGTAAGCCTGCCCGAGAACACAATCTGATTCAGAAAGACTCCCCATACATATTACTGGCTACTCTTATCCAGGTTATGATGACGTTATATCCATAATATGGAACCCCCTGCCAACGATTTGGCTTTGAGGCTTCAATATCTTAGATAAATGAATCAATTGGAATCGGTTCCAGTCGAAGGAGGAGCAAAAGAAAGTGGGTCGGGGGTGTGTGTCCACCCTCAAATGAGTAATGGAATGGGAGAACCAAATTAGATATTGTTTAAGATTAGGCAAATTCAGTCCAGTGATTAAGGATCTGATTGTTAGAATGAAATGGTATTTATGTAAGTTCTGAATCATTGTAAGGGGATTTTGACTGATTTGGCTTGTTTTGGCCATATAAGATTAAGTTACAGAAATTATAACTCTGTGTATTTTTGTATAATTGGTCAATCCCGGAGGTGTTGTATCCCTCCGAAGTATCTCTGTGTATTATTGAACTTCCAGTTTGCCCTGAAAATTTAGAATTTTGTATGATCTGGTGTGATCGTGTTTAATTTCTCTTTCCCCGTGTATAAGATCTAGGTGATCAGCAACTGCAGGGGTAGAAGTGTACGAATTTCTTGATCATGGTTGAAGCCCCACACTCATTCCTAACAGTCAATCTCATTTTCAAACTTTTAGGTCACAGTCAACTGCGGAGGTTAGGCCTATTTTTAACCCGTGTGCTAGTTGAAGACCCGCAAGCTATAGGATTTGATGGCCTCTGTTATTCAACGGATATCGGATCATCAAGTGTTCGAACTTTAATTCCAAAAACGGACTCAAACTTTTATAGATCAAGGGTTTATATTCCTTATAGGCTCCATAAGGACGGTTAACCCTCGTGCAAGTGCCTCAACTGATATCACCGTTAACCATTGGATCGAGTGCGCTTGATCAAACGGTGGAGGATCGCCGATTAGTTTCGCATCGCAATATTTCATGAGTGAATGAACGTTGGCCTTAAAAAAATGCAATTTGCGATGTGCGATGCGATCGCCGATTAGTTTTGCATGGCAAAATTTCATGAGTGAATAAACCTTTGGCCTTAAGCCATTGCGATTGGCGATGTGCGATGCTTAGAGGACTTGTAAAGCACTTATCATTGTGGCTAAAATTAAGCAGTTCTGCTAATTTAGCAAAATAGTCAAGTTTAGAGGTAGATGAGTGACACCCCAAAGGAAATCCAAGAAGAAATTCCACCTCAACTTGCAAAAATCATTTCCGGATTTCAATGATTGTCCATTACACCTACACCCAGGCCACCAAAAGTGATATGAAATCATATAAACTAAGAGATCAAAGATTTGATTCCCCAGAAGTAATCCAGTCTACAGAGAAGAGGATTGGTCATAAGCTTAAGAGGTATAGTGCTAACTATTGTGGTAGTTGTTCAAACCGATACCATGTAACACAAGTACAAAATGATCCAATTATATATAATATATATATAGAAACGCTCCACTCCACTCTTGAGGATTTCAAAGCTTCCAGCCTCTTAAATTAAAAATGTTACACTCAAGCGTTAATTAAGATATTAAATTTTATGTCTACTTATTTTTAATCTTTGTTATTCAAATAAAACTAATGAAAAGAGATACAGTGATTAGATGAATTTGCATGGATGTTTAAATCAAATTAGTGAAAAAAGTACAGTGATAAGATGACTTTGCATGGATGTTTGAAGATTTTAAACTTTTAAAGTGCTTTTGAATTCATATCAAATATTTTTTTATTAATCAATATATGTCTTTATCTGCCCCAACTTTACAACGCCAAATAGGTCAAAAATTGTTGCTTACTTATGCTCTTAGAGAAGACCATGTTCTTAGGCCAAAATGTGCAAAATGGTTTATATAAACAAATAACAGAAAATTGTAAGACAATTAAATATATTAAAATAAATCCATCGTAAACCAAGATTTATTGAACTTTCTATTAATGGTACGAGGGATCATTATTTAATGCCAAGCTCAATGGGGTTTTAAAAATAACGTGCAGGTGTTTACTTTGACTAATCTTTTTAGTCAATAGTAGATTTGAGACTAAAGGAGATTAAGGTGGACGAGTTAAATACAAGAAAAGCTTATAAAAGTTGTAAATTTTGCAGTCCAAAAATGGCTTGTTGGCAAATACACAATTTGATTTATTTATTGTGCTCAAATCTGGTACATTCATCAGAGTAAAATGGCGTGTAGTTGTTGATTCATTTATTGTGTTTTAACATTTATTACAATAAAATGTTTAATTTTATTTATTTATCAAGTTGTTTTTAGTGAGATTTTTTGAAAGTTTTTTTATTGGTTTTTTTGGTCTAATTTCTTTAAAATCTGACCGGAATTTATTGAAATTACAAGTTATATTTATGGCAATGCCTATATATTATACAGACTCATTATTAATGCTAGCTGTGAGATCATGGTTTTGCTACTCATGGTTCTGCCAAAGGTATGGCAAGGGTCCACCGCTCATGCTCATGCTCATGGAACCTTAGCATACCTTTGGCAGAACTATTAGTAGCAGAACCCTGATCTAGATAGCTCGCATTCAAGGCAACGCCTATATATTATACAAACTCGTCATTAATGTGAGTTGTCTAAATCACAATTTCATTGCTCATGGTTCAGCGAAAAGTATGGCAAAAATCTGTTGTTCATGCTCATGCTCATGAAACCTTGACATACTTTTGGTGGAACTATGAACAGTAAAACAATGAGTTAACAGAGTTGACAGCCAACATTAATGGCGAATATGAGTGAGTCTGTGAAAAAGACCGCAAACCTACGCGCGCACATTTTGAACTGGAGCTCCCGCGCCCCTACATCCTCTACTCCTGCGGCCCTCCGCAGGCCTCCTGCCGGGCATCCTCTACTATTGGGCTTCCTAGCATCCCTGCAATCGGGCTCTGTCTCCCTCCTCTAGCCAGTGCTGCTGCTGACTCTTTTTCGACTCCCTAGCTCTCATCGCTGGGAATGATCCCTCCCAGATGCAAGGCAATGAAGAACAGGTTGTGATCTTTGCCTCTTTAATCTCTGAAAATGGTACCACTCAAAACAAACCCACAGCTTCAAAGTTCGTTAAAAAACTGGCTGATATTCCAGAAATCTCTCTTCCTCCTTGTCTTCTAAGGAAAGCAGCGATCTCTCTAGTAGAGAGAGGTTTGGTTGGTCAATTTACTAGTCTGTGGCCCTCTCCTAGAGCTGTTCAGAAATGGGTGGAGCGCAACTGGAATGCGAACATTCAAGGAAAAATCGCTATAAGATTTTGTGGAAGAGTTTACTACACATTCCTCTTCGAAACCAAAGAAGACCGGAATCTCATCTTCAAAAATGGTCCCTACTTCATGGACTCGAGAGGTCTCTACCTGAACAGATGGCCACCTGACTTTGACCCAGAAATGGGCATACCTAATGCAGTCCCGGTTTGGGTTCGTTTGCCTCACCTCCCTCTTCATTGTTGGGGAGATGAATCGGTTAAAGCCATAGGGAACACTGTTGGAAAATACATAGACAGATGCGAACCAAAGGAAAACATGCATGCATGCGCAAGGATCTGTGTTGAAGTCGACTTAGGAAAGGGCCTCCCAGAAGCACTCAAGATCAAAGTGGACCAATGGACCCATATTCAGCAGTTGGACTACGAACAAATCCCGTTCAAATGTAACGTATGCCATGAATATGGTCATTTTGCTAATAGGTGTAGCAAACTAAAAGAAACTGAAATCACTGAAAATGTTGAAGCCAATGAAGACACATGGGAACAAGTAAAAAGAAAAAACAAACCCCAAGCAACCAGGCCCAAAACCAAAGCAACTCCCAGAAAACCAAGTTGCAACCTACTCCCCCCTCCCATCTTGACCCAGCCAATACCCTCTACATCAAACCCTTTCGAATCCCTGGAGGAAGAAGATCCTTCATCCCCCCACTCTCCTTCTCAAGACAATGCTCTAGCAGTTATTCACTCCCCTTCTCAGATCCTTCCTTCACTCCCCCCCCCCACCATAGACCGCATACTAACAAGAAATAAAGTCAAAGAAGCAAACAACAACTCAGAGCCACCAAAAAATGCAGGCAGGAAATCGAATAAAGAAATAAAAGATGAAACAACGGCTAAATAAATGGCCACAAGTACCCAACAACCGATGGACTTTTTTTTGGCCAAGCAAAGAGGAAGCGAGGAAAAGATAAAGGAGAAGAGCGGGGCTCACCAAAAATCAAATAAGTAATGATTTTGGTCTCTTGGAATAGCAGGGGCTTGGGCTCCTCTCTAAAATTCAATGCAGCCCGGGATATCATCAGTCAAGAACAGCCAGATATCTTTTTGATCCAAGAGACCAAAATGTCCAACCAAGACTTTCAAAAATTCATAAAAAAACACAAAAGCTTTGAAGGAACAACAACAGACTCATTGGGTGCCTCAAGAGGAATAGGCACATTGTGGAACAAGAGGAAATGGGACCTCATCAGTCAAAAATCAAACCACTGGTGGGTCAGAACTGATCTCAAAAACAAAATCACAAATGAAGAATTCACCGTGTTAAACATTTATGCTCCAAATCATTACAAGGACAAAGCACACTATTGGGATTCTGTTAAATCAGAGATGTAGGAATGCCAAAGAAGTAAGACAGTTCTGGGAGATGATTTGAACTTAATAAGAAACATTAAAGAAAAGATGGGAGGAAAATATTTCGTTGACCCATCAAACGCTGCTTTGGAAGAAATAATAGAAGCCCATAAACTCATTGATATTCCACCATGTAATGGAAAATTTAAATGGAGTAATAAAAGAGCAGGAACTCATAATATCAAAGAAAGACTTGACATGATTTTAATCCATGAAAGTATAGCAGCAGGATTCTCTTCCATAAAAAGCAAGATCGTCCATGCCACAGCTTCAGATCACAAACCAGTGGTTTTGATTCTAGATAGAATAGGAAATCTTGGACCAATCCCATTCAAATATAATAAAAATTGGGACAGCAAGTAGGATTTCCGCAAGATCATCAAAGACAGTTGGAAGATGGAAGTCATTGGATTCCCCCACTATGTTTGGGAATCCAAATTAAAATTCTTAAAAACAATAATCAAAAACTAGGCAAAAGAGAATGCAATAATAGAGAAAAATCAAAAATCGAGCTACACAGAAAGTTGGAAAAATGGAATCAGGAAAAGGAAAGCCAGCAAACATCAGAGGAAGAGCAAACCCAGGAAAAAGAAATCTTCATGGAATTATACAGGCAAAATAGAACTGAGGAGGAGGAGCTGAGACAAAAATCGAGGTGCCTCTGGCTCAAAGCGGGAGACAAAAATACATCTTTCTTCCACAACAATCTCAAGCTCAGAAGAGCTGGAAATCAAATAGACAAAATCACTGCCGAGGGGAAAGAAGTAAGAGAGCAAGAGGAAATCAAAGAAGCAACCCACAACCATTTCAAATCTCTCTTAACTGCTGATACTCAACCTTTGGACAGCATGGATTTTCTCCTTCCAGTGGAATGTAAAATTAGTGGGCAGCAAAACAGCAAATTGGAACAGGAAGTATCTGAAGAAGAAATTAGAGAAGTCGCGTGGAGTATGCAGCCGGACAAGGCTCCCGGGCCAGATGGCTTCACAATTGCTTCTTACAGGACTCATTGGGACATAATAAAGAAAGATCTTATCAAGATGGTTAAAAATGTTTTCAAAAAAACCAAGATGGGAGAAAATACAAAAACTTCCCATTTGGCGCTCATCCCCAAAGAACCAAACCCCCTCTCCTTTGACCGCTTCAGACCCATCTCTCTCTGTAATGTATCCTATAAAATTGTCATAAAAATTTTGGCAAATAGGTTGAAAAAAGCTCTTGCCCACACTCATCTCAAAGAATCAGGGAAGATTTGTCCCTAAAAGACAGATAACGGGTAATGTTATTTTGGTCCAAGAAGCCATCCACAGCAGTTTACATAGAAAATAAAGAGGCATGGTCATCAAACTTGACATGGCAAATGCCTTCGACAGGGTCAACCACCAATTCCTAGTATCTGTACTTCAGAAGTTTGGAATCTCTAACAAATTTATCAACATCATTATGGAATGCATTTCAAATCCTTGGACAGCACCCTTGATCAATGGAAGGCCTAGCCGCTACTTTCGAAGCTCCAGAGGACTGAGACAAGGTTGCACTCTCTCACCTTTCCTTTTCATCATCATGGCGGAAACTTTAAGCATACATCTGGAAAACCAAAGGAAACAACGGGAGATAACAGGCATCAGCATAACGAGAGGAATAAAAGAAATCAATCATTCGCTCTTTGCTGATGACACTCTCCTAATTGGAGGAGCCTCAAGCTTAATAGCTAGGAGATTTAAGAGAATTCTTGACACCTTCCTGGCTGTCTCAGTGGAACTACTTAACAATAAAAAGCGCAGAATATATACTTGGAATGTCTCGCTACAAGTAATGCAAAGAATCTCACTAATCATGGATATCCCAGTCCAAAGGAACTTGAGTCATTTTTCCTATCTTGGTCTTCCTCTGGCAAAGGAAGTGGTTAGGTCTGAGACTTGGAACAAGCAAATAGAAAAAATGAGAGGGAATCTTCAAAGCTGGAGGCTGATGTGGTTAAATCTAGCAGGCAGGACCATCCTCATTAAAGCTCTCCTTTCAGCCCTTCCTATTTATCAGTATGATGTCACTTTGGCTCCAGCTAGCATCCATAAACAAATGGAGCTAATTATGAGAGGCTTTCTTTGGCAAGGAGGGAAACAAAACACAAAAAAATTCAGTCTGGTTCGCTGGGAACAGGTGATCCTTCCCTTCGAAAAAGGAGGCATACCTATCAAAATTCCAAGTTTAACAAATAAAGCGGTGGGCTTTAAACTTGTGTGGAGAATGCTAATGGAAAAAGGCAGCTAGTGGGTCGAGGCCTTTCTAAAAAATACCTTTATGGGTAGCACTCAAAGATTCTCACTGATCTGATCGCGGAAAGACCATGCACTCAAGCATGGAGACTCATCAAAAAGGTCATTCCCCAAATCAAAAATCATATTTCAAAGACCCCTAGATATGGAAAAGATATAAATCTCTGGACAGATAAAATAATGGGTTCGGAGCCACGAAGCCATTATCAACAATACAAACCCCTGAAAAATTGGATGGAGGCAAAAAGCCTTTATTCCCTACATGGCATCTAGGTCTGGGATCAAAATTGCTGGTCTACCTGGAAGGACCTTCCTCTCCCAAATCATCTAAAAAATCAGTGGGCAGATCTAAAAATAACGTTGATTGGAGTTGCCCCAACAAATAAAACCTCTCAAGACAGCTCTGTTTGGGATCCAAGCGGAGGGAAGTTTACAGTGAAAGATGGGTATCAGCTCCTACAATCTAGCAACAACCTAGAAAACTGAAACCTTCGGTCAGCAGTTTGGAAGAATGAATGCCTCCCAAAAATAAAAATTTTCACGTGGACCTTCTTAAAAGGGAAAATTCTGACCGCTGAAAATATTAAGAAAAAAGGGATTCAAGGTCCTTCAATGCGTTGTCTTTGCTGCAAGGAGGAGGAGAGCAGTCAACATTTATTCCTCGAATGTTCCTTTGCCGAACACTGCTGGCGACAAATTATTAATCCTTTGAGATTACCTATGGAAAACTTTGATCAGCTCACAACTCTAAACAGAAACTGGGAAAAAGGCTACCCCCATGCAAAAAAAAAAGATAAACCCATAATCACTCGACTTTGGATATGCATTCCATCTGCTCTTTGCTGCCAAATTTGGCTCTCCATGAACATTTGTATCTTCAGAAACCAAAAGCCAAACCCAGCACTCACTCTGGCTAAAACTCTGGGACTAGTTGCGGAAATGATCAGCGCCAATTCAGTGAATAAAATCGATCACACCAACGAGCAAAAAGATGAAAAGGAATGGTTCAACAAATTCCCATTGGTTTACTCAATGAATAAACAAGCTACAACAAATATAGGAAGAAGGGAAAAAAATGGAAACTCAGGGGAACCCAAAATGAAATATAACAGTGGATTCAAGACCAAAAGTCTTTTACTCTTCAGTTCAATGGTGCTTCCAAAAACAACCCCAGACAAGCAGGAGCAGGGGGAATTATTTCTGATCAAGATGGGAAAGCCATCACTACTTACGAATGGGGACTGGGTAATATAAATAACAACAAGGCTGAGGCCTATAGTCTTCTTCTAGGTACTTGCATCCTAAAAAATCTTCAAGCTAAAAATCCAGTCATAATAGGCAACTCGACAATAATGATCGCAGCTATGGAATCAGGGGGTGATTTCAAAAACCAGGCCCTCAATAGAATCAAGCAAAGGATCATGGAAAACACAAAACAGTTGGGGATCATCCAATTTAAACACGTCATGAGAAATTATAACACTAAGGCCGACTCTCTAGCCAATAATGCAATAACCAGACCTATTGGGCAGGTTCAAGAGAACAACAATACATATGAAAAACCAATTACATAAGTCGTCCCTCCTCGCAGTCAGGCATGTGATTCAGGGTTCCATCAATCATCTCAACAAAAAGACTGCCTCTCCCCTTAGACAAAGCAGCAAGATGTCCGAACTCCTCAGCACTGACATTATCCTATACCATATCCTCAGAGCCGTCAGGAAAATCTTCAGGTATAGGGAAAATTTGTATTCGATAAGAGCTGGAAGAGTCCCGCGGGAAGGACACTCAAAGTTTAGGCAATAGTCATTTCGTTATCCACAGAGACTGCTCAAGAAAAATTCGACTTGACGTTTGGGACAGGTGCAATTCAAAGCAGTTTGATCCGCCTTTTGACGCTCTGATGAAAGAGCGGGCTTATAAGCAGCCCAGGGTGCGTTGGTCCAACCAGAATCTCACCGTCTGCGTGGTGGAAGCGCTTTGTTTGATTGGCAAAGGCTCGAGTTTGTGTCGCTCCTGTTCCAGGTCGCCTTCTGTGTGCTTCAATTGCTGTTGCTCCTCTTCGACAGCTCTGCGAGGTATTGCATCTGCTTGCTGGGACTGTATTTTCTTATTTTCCACTAACGCTTGGTCTGTCGTTGTGAATCAGCCTCATCCGACTCTGCTGGCTTCCAATTCGTTGCGGATTGCCCCATCTCCTTTCTGTTTTCATCCCCCCGCGTCGCTCGCTCTCTACTCTGTACCTTTTCCTCCTCAAATCATCCGAAGTCGCCTCCTCCCCTTCTTTGTGAACAATAGCTTCCCACTCATCCAAATCTTTGGAGCTCTGCTTCTTACCTTCTCCCTCCTGAACTGCTCCTCCGTCATCAATACTCTGGCCCGCCTGCCTTCATCTCCCAAAATCTCTGCTAACCTTCATTCTCTCTTCTGGAGTAAGCTAACCAAGCTCCGCATCAAGATCAACAAGCATATCCAAGACACTTCAACAATGTCAGAAAACCCATTGGACCGTGTTGTTACCAATAGCAGTTGCACCCTCTGCAAGGCGCATTGCTTCATGATAGTCGGTTTCATAAAGCATTTCAATGAACTCAAAGAAGAAGTTTAGTCAGAGAACAAATCAAAGAAGAAAAAACTTGAAAAACAGAAGGCGGAAATCGAAGGCCTCAAAGAGAAATGCAATCACTTGGAAGAAGCAATCAGTCACATAAGATCGCTGAATCAAAGCATGACTGAGTCAACCAGTTCTGGTGATAATTCCATATGCATTGTAAACACTGTTTTCTCTTATGTCAGTTCTTACGGCAATATAGCCGTTATGTCTTCCAAATTTTAAAAAACAAGAACAGTGAATTGGATCAAGGGACTGCATGCCCATTTTGTACCAATTCCACTAAGCTACCTCAAGCATTTGTAATGGGACTTGTCCCTTTTCTGAAGTTTTTTTAATATATCAGTATTCGACCATGTTAGAAACAAAAACAAAAACAAAAAAAAAAACATTAATGGCGAATATGCATACTAGGAATTTCCGTATATTCGTAAACTTTATTCATTTATTGTAGCCTAATCTAATAAATCCATCTTCATTACAGCAAACTTTATTCATTTATGGTAGCCTAATATAGTAAATTCATAACAGCATAGTAAATTTTATTTATTTTTTGTGGCCTAATCTGGTATATTCATCACAGTACATCACAGTATAGTATTTGATCTGGGGTTGCCTATCAGGCACGGTAATCTAGTAATATGGGGTAGCTTGCCAAAATAAACTTGGGGAATAATAGCTTCAGGAACCCTTCCTGAAGGTTGGGTCAATTAGACATTGGGTCAATTAGACAAAAACACTTGTGATGGGATGGGCCATCTTAGTGCGTAATCTGAAGATATTAAAATTTGGATTATTTTTAATTTCGATTTACTTTTGTTAAAAAATAAAAATGATTTGTAGAAAAAATAGATGATTGATTGAGATTGAAACTTTTAAGTTTTAATAGAAACTTCAATGTGAAAATACAAAAATAAAAAAATAGATTTTCCATTAAAAATATAAGAACATGTTCTCGCACAGATTGAACAACGGAGAGGAAGTGGGCAGCCAGGAAAGTCGTTTCAAGCACAACAATGCCATGCAAATGCATATAGTCATACTGATTCTGTAGAGCATAGATGCCATATTAGGATAATAGCAGTATTCTCTGCTATAAAAGCAGTTGTACCTTTCAAACAGCTTGTAAAAAGGCAGCTGTAACTATTAACATTCCTTTCAAACAGCTCATAAAAAGGCAGCTGTACCTATTAACATTTTGTAAAAGTTTCAGTTCAGGGTGAATTTTTTTGAGAGGCCACAATTTTCATCTGAAGGGAGAGAGATTCCAGTTTTTTTTATTGGAATTTGGTGAGAAATTTTTCAAGAAATCCATTACGTGTTTGAATTGATTTTTTTATGGTGGAAATGGATGCAGGTGTTTGAATCGGTTTTTTTTTACAGTGAAAATGGATTCACATGTAAACTGGATATCCAAAAATTCCACGGCAAATATTTCCATGATTTTCCATAATTTTCCAGGCGAAATTGTGCCTTTGTTAGTCTACGCCTATTTTTCCAAGCTGTAACAGTGTGTCTTTGTTAGATATTTTGAGACTTTTCGAATATATTTTGGGGTCGAATTTGCCCAAAATTTCACAGGCTTTTCCAATATATTTCGGGGTCTAATTTGCCCAAACTTTCACCGTGTTTCGTTGAAATGAAATCACAAATTTAAATTGTGAACTTTACACAATCTCAATGCAACTGGCCAGGAAGTTTGTCGAGAAGTTTGTGAACCTGACTTGAATTATAAAGTGAAACCATGAATAAAAAAAAAAAAAAAAAAAAATAATTCCAACCAAAAAACTCATGAAAATAAATAAAAATAATAAAAAATTCCAACCAAAAACTCCACAGTGGTACTGAAACAGTAGTACTGAAAATACCGTACGGATTCATATCCATAACAGTACTCGTTGCTGTGCCTTTTAACCAGGTTGAAAAAGCTTTAGTTTGGTTTTTTTTGAGGTTTTTCACCGAGTTTTCAAATATATATAAGTTGAAAATTTTTCAGTCTAAATTAAATTCAATAAAATGCATTTTTTCGAATATTTCCCGACCCTAATTTGTTTGATTGATATCATTGTTTGATTAGTCAGTACTCGAAACTGTAGCATGCATGCACATTCAAGGTACAATAAGGGTAGGGTTTTATAATGGAAAATTGCAATTCAGCCATTTCAGACAAATAAATATAGCATTACCCTGGTTCTGCCGTCGATTATAATGGAAAATTGCAATTCAGCCATTTCAGACAAAGAAATATAGCATTACCTTGGTTCTGCCGTCGATCCAATTGGCATGACAGAGAGCGAAATACAACCCCTTCTTCGAACAGATTTCCAGAGGCGAATCCATCCGTGCAAGAAGGTGGGGATACCGAATTGGAAGCATCTTGTCCCACACGGAGTCCGAATTGCCGGCCGACCTGAATGTCTGGTTGACAGCACTGAGCCTGCAAACATCTCTGGGTGTGGTGAAACAGAGTATGCGCGATATGCAGCTCTCTTGCAAATCCCCCAATGTCATGGTCATCCCTTTCTTGGCCTCCTCCATCAACTAGGTTAGGTTACAATAAGAAGAAACCCGAGGAGTTCCTTTGTTGGGATTCGCTCCCTCACTCTTCTCTACCCAATGTGAGGCCAACCGTCTCCGCAAAGTCTGTTACAGTAGTCTCTCCTTCCCGATTTATATTTTGCTTCACAACGAAGGTACCATAAAATAACATCGTCACTCTTTCCCTCCGTAACCCCATAAAAATAACATTGTCACTTTTTATGGTTTCGTGACCAATTAAGAAAGATTAGAAATTCTTTTTTCCAATAAAGTTTGTGTAATTAATTAGCGTGATTTTAAATTTTTTTCACTTCAAAACAGATTTAATCTTTCTCAAAACAGATTTAATCTTTCTCAACCTTTTATAGATTTAGATTTTTATTTTTTAAATGAAAATATTTATTAATATATTTTTTATTAATTTTAATCTCATTATTTTAAATTTAAATATATTTATAAATTTAAATAAAAGTTTAATTTGAAAATATATAAAAGAATTTAATATAATTTAATATATGAGTTTCATAAAAATTCAAATTTACAAGATTTTATAGAAATATCATATTACAAATAAATATTAAACAATGAAAAAAATTATAAAAAATAAATTTAATTTAGGAAAATGAAAATGTTGATGGATAATTTTGGAATAGGCTTTCGTCACTATTTCAATTTTTATTTATCATCCATTTTCATTGTATAATTTTATTTTGTTTGTTAGTGAGAACATTCTATTAGCTATAGAAGAAATATTTACAAGGTTAATGCTAAAAGCTCTGGCGGTCTCACCCTCACTGGGTTTGTTGACCATTGCCATCAGTCCAAAAAAGACATAAGCTAATCGTCCATAACAGTGAGGGCAAGATATGCCAAAAGATTCACAAAATGAATAGAACACCAAAACACATAATCATCAAAGTTGATAGGAGTTGGGTTGTCTGGACACATCCTAGGTGGAGGAAGGGGGCAAAACGAGCAGCTAACGTGTTGCTCTAGATGAGCCAGCCAAGCCTCCAACTGCTCAAGCTTTTCCAGAATGTGCACGTGTCAGGCTAAACCACCACTACACTCTCTTGACGTTGACACTGGAAATATTAGATTTGAGCCAAGGCTTACCATGGCTGCCTCATGCTCCTCCCGATGAATTTTCTCATACTGCATTTTCATAGACTGGCGTAGTTGACCTTTGTTCGCACACGAGGGATTGTTCCTCTTCCTCGATGGTGATCAACATTCACGATGGGATCCCCACAAGCTCCAGGTTGCCTTTGAGCTTGGCCCCACCTCCTCCCACTTCTGGTATTGATGTCGAGGTTTGGATTCTGCGTCCATCCCCCCACTCAAAAGGTTATACGATAATGTAATTGTCAAGTTAAAGAGCAATGAGGGGTGGTCGAAAGATATTATTGTAGTTAAACAAGGTTGCCCCCTCTCCCCTACCCTATTTGGCATTTACATCGATAAGCTAGAAGGTTGTTTAAAGGAAGCAGGATGTGTTGGCACGATCTTAACTGGGATAGCCATCATCCTTCTTCTCTACACTGATGATATTGTTCTTCTCGCAAGGTGCCCATCTGATCTTGATAAGCAACTTATACTTCTTAAGGATTTATGCTCTACCATGGGTATGATTGTTAACACTGACAAAACAAAAGTTATGATTATCAAATCCAAGAAGGACACTTACGCTAATTTTATGTATGACAATAGTAACTTGGAGGAAGTGTCTTCCTACAAGTACCTAGGAATTGATATTCAACACAAGCTCAACTGGAACTATAGCATTGAGAAAAGGATTAATGGGGAGTGGAAAACTTATTTTGGTCTTGAAAATAATTGTAAAACGACAAACCTTGTAATGTGGGATAGAAAGAAGTTCCTCTTTGAAACTTTAGTCACTTTCGGTTATCTTATATGGATGTGAGGTTTGGGGTTGTAGCATCTCTAGAGAATCCTGGAGAAAGATTGAGCAAATCCAGAAGCATTTTATAATGTATAACCTCAAAATTAAAAGCAACACACCTTATCCTATTCTCCTTATAGAAGTGGGTCTTTCCCCTATTGAGAGCCTGGCTATGACTAGGCTTATGTTGTACAAGCACAAACTCAATAACATAGGAGACCATAGACTTCCTAAGCTAGCTTTAAATTCTAGCTAAAACCACCTAAGGCTCAAACGAGGTTGGTATAAAGACACCAGGGCCTGGGTAAACCATTAGGAGATCGACGAGAATGTTGCATTGCAAAACATTAATAACATTAAAAAAAATGTTACTTCTAAGTTCAAAGAAAAAATGTGGTGTGAGAAAGATTTAGCTGCTAAACAAAAATTAAGTTGTTATAAGGAGGTCATCAACCCCACCCTAGAAGATCAAAAGTATCTCTCTGTTTTAACTAGCTCAAAGAAGAAAATTAATATAGCCAAGATTAGAACGAACTCTCATGAGCTCCATAGTGAAACGGGTTGTTGGGCAGTTCCTACAACATCATGGATGGAAAGGTTCTGCCATCTCTATGAGAATATGAACATCGAGGATGAAAATCACTTCCTCTTAGAGTGCCCCACATACAACCACATTAGATCTCAGTTTCAAAATCTTTGTTGCAATATTGACCTTGCTAGCCTTTTACGTTGTCAAAATTACAGCGAGCTCGAGAGGCTTCTCTCCAAGCTTTTTAGCATAGGAATAAAATCTTAAATCAAACTAAATAATTCGTTTCTTTAGGTCTAATAGACCAAAGTTTGGTCTTAGTGGACGTTAACCATCATCATCATCATCATTCAATGTATATATATATATATATATATATATATATATATATAATATATATATATATTTTTTAATTTAAATTTATTTTTATTGTTTTAAATTTTTGTTTTAATTTTTAATTTTAATTTTTTTTATTTTATTTAATTTAATTTTTATAATTTATTTAACATTTTTTAAATGATTTTTTTATTTTTTATTTTTATTTTTTAACTTTAAAAATGATCTTTTTTTTTTTTTTATTATTTTTCTCTCAAATATATATATATGTGTGTGTGTTGTGTGTGTTGGTGTGTGTGTGTGTGTGTGTATTCATTTTTTACAAGTTTATTTTTACATTTTTTAATGATTTTTTTTTTTTTTATGAAAATTTAAGTTCAGTTTTGTCATGAATCTTCCCACTTGCCAACCCCTAGCAGTTGGGCCGGGGTCGCTAACAGATTTTTTTTTTTAAGTTTTTTACTTTTTAATGTTGTATTTTATTTTTGAAATTTTTATTTTTAATTTTTATTTGGTTTTTATTTTATTTTACTCTTTTTTTTTGTTAAACACACATGGGCAGCAAGAGAATCTAAAGGATAAAACATGAGAACACATTTTTTATTAACAAATGATTTACATTTATAGTACATGTTGTGACTGTTGGGTTCCACATCCCGAGGTCTCTTGGACTCCTTTTGTCTATTCGGCTTCCACACTAACCCATTGAGGATTAGGTATCCAACATTCCCCCCCTTAATCCAAAAGGTTATGTATGAGTCCAAGAAGAGAGCTGTAATATAAAATGTGCAAAAATGCATGGCAGCACTAGGTTGAATGTGCTCTCTGAAATGTCGGTATAAAGGGTGGTGGTTTAAGGATGACCACCAACACTGGAACGCTTAATGCAGTTCCTGGAACTCTTCCAAAACTGGCAAGAAGTTGAAATCTTCTGCTAGAGGAAGTGCTCCTATTGTTTTGAAGAGGGAAACCTTCAACCATGAAAGGGAGGTCTCACCCCAAATAAAAGGGAGAACTTCAACCTAAAAAGGGAAGTCTCAACCTGCGATGGTTTAAGGATGACCAACAACTCTGGAATGCTTAATGCAATTCTTGGAACTCTTCCAAAACTGGCAAGAAGCTGGAGTCTTCTGCTAGAGGAAGTGTTCTCAATTTTGTTCCTGGAATTCTTCCGAAACTGGCAAGAAGCTGAAGTCTTTTGCTAGAGGAAGTGTCCCAGATTACCAACTGAAAGCATGTTCACTGGCATCTTTGTCTCTGGCTACAATTCTGAAACTGGTGTGGCAGGTTGTGGCTCAGGCTCGCTTGATGTGACTTTGAAGCTTGTAGATGACTATCATTTCCCCCCTGTCAAATACAAGGTGAGATGATGGAGAAAACTCAACTACAAGATTGTTCAATACTCTCGAACAAGTTTTGACATGTGATTGGAATATCTTTTGGGCTGTTGATGCCCATTGCCAAGAAGCCATCCATCCAAGATGAATCTTTGTTCTTGCGGGGCGTTTGTTTCTGAAGCATCTATTTGAAGAATGAGTGGTTTTATGACAGTGCTTATATGAATGAAGATCAAAACAGTGATCTTTCAAATGGCCAACTCGGTCATAGTGTTGGCATTTCACAATCTGTTGTGGCGGCTGTTGTTGTTGCTGTGAAAGAGGAGTAGAATCTGGAACAGATGGATGTGAACTGTCATGAATGAATCCAGCACTCTAAAACTGAATGGGCTTGGAGTAGTCTGGAATATGAAAGGACACGTCCTTGTCATATCCAAGATCAGTTCTGTGCTTGTTGTGGACAAGCTCTTCCCAAGGTCTGATGATGGGCTTGGGAAGTGCGGACTAAATTTCTACTTTTGCACACAAATCTATTGTTGTATTACGCACTGAATCTAAATTTGCAACATTATTGTCTTGTTGTTTATGGGAGTCTGTTTCAATCTTCTAAACAGAAACAGGTTCAGAATGATGACTCCATTGCTATAATTCTTCCTGCTGTAGTTGAGATTCAAGCTGCAAAAAATCAATTTTCTCTTGTGCATTTTGTAGACAGACCTGAATGTCTGTGAGAGAAACTTTGCTAACTTTCAATGTATCATGATTAGTAGACAATATGAGAGTTTTGAGGAACTCTAATACCTCACTGATTCTGGCCATTTTTTCTTCAATGTCATATTTACACCTTAAAAAACTGAACAACAACTACTACTCAATGCAAAAAGGTAATACCCACCTCGAGTACACAGCGATATCTTTTATAAATGTCAGCAAATGATCAATGTGCAACCAGTAAGCACCAATTAAATAAACAGTGTATCAATGCAGCAATTAATTAAGTCACGGTTTCATTGACCATAGAAACATAACTTTGACTAGTAAAAGAACCAACAAATCAGTCACCTTGATTAGACTATTCCTCTGGCCTGTGAGGAATTTAGAAAAACGGAATCAGGCTATAAATATTGTTGTCCAGGTTCTTCTTGGCAGTGAGAAGCGCCTTTGTGTTCAGATCTTTGAGCAACTAGGTTTTATTCAAGACACTTGCTTTGTTGAGACTGCAAAGGGTGCTATTTTGCAGCGTCTAAATTTTTCTAAGGCGATTGCCATAAGTCGCCTGTCTCTGGAAAGGCTCTTTAGGGTTCTGGATATGTTTTTTTTTTTAATACAAAGTTCAAACTTAAAAACATACTGAAGCATAAAATATAGAACACAATAATACTTCCCTGGCCTAATGGATAAGGCGTTGGTCTACGACACCAGAGATTCTAGTTTCAACAGAGTTAGTTCACGTTGTTCTATCGAGAGATGAGATTCTAGGTTCGATCCAGTGGAGTCGCTTTTAAATATTGCTCCCTGCCGAGTGCGGGTCAAGAAGTTTTGTTCATGGAATTAGGGTTGCATGAAATATCAACGTCGATTACAGAGGATTGAATCCCAAATCATTTTAAATATTGTTGCCAGCCGAGTACAGGTCAAGTAGTTTTGCCGCTTGAAATATCGGCAGTCAGTTACAGAGGACTGAATCCCAAATCTTCCATTTTTTAGAGGATTTCAACGAGCAGATGGAACATAGCTTTGGATTTATCTTCATCTTCTCTTCTTAACGTCTGCTTTTCCTCATTATTAAAAGCACCATTCTCTAATTTAAAATATACCAGCGTCTCTCATTCAACACGTAACATTTACGGTCAACATCATTTGAACATGGCCATCACATACGAACTTCAAAGCACATAGTCAACGCTCAAATCGAATATATCACCACTGCACCATACTCATTCAACACACTACAGGTTTCAAATTCAACACATTCAAATCGCATTCATCGAAGCAACGTTCTTCGTTCTAGCGTGGAGGCAACTGATGCGCACCAGTTCAAAACTCGCTTCCACTTGTTATCAGGTCTCAAAATATCAAATCCTTTGAACATGTTTAGTATACTTAAAACAACAATTGTATAACCAATATTGTGATGATATACATTCCAACACCTTCGAAACTTGTGCTCTTTCTTTGGCCTCAGGAGCAATGCAAAGACCTGCAATGTTCTGAATGCAAAAATTGCAATTCTGAGGCTTCGATGGCATCTTTAAACAAATATGGGACAATGTTCTCCTGCCCCGCTTAGCGTTTGATTGTGGGCATGATAATGAAGGCGAAGGATTCACACAAGGGGGATTCCAAAACCAGCCCTCTGTTGTTCGAAGACTCAGCAAATTTACACGGCCGGGGCATCAAATCCACTCCACTCATTCGCAATGATTCGCATCCCACTTTTAATTATCTTCAGCTCGAGGGAATCAGCGTCCACAGCTCCCAGCTTGATCTGCCCCAAGGCACTTTCGATCTCAACGCAAATGGTAGTGGGGCAATTATCATCGATTCTGGAACGACCATAACCTTATATATACTTGTTATAGTGCCTAACAAAATGAAGCTGAACGATGCGTATAATACCTTGAAGAGCGTTGTTCAAGAAATTATTCAAACAGACTTCAATGGCAGCGTTCAAGAATAGGCAGAAAGTGATTGACACCTCTTCTTTAGCCGTTGCTGCGTAGAGACGTTGAGTAGAGTAGCTGGTATTCCTTGGGAATACCAAGCGTTACCCACTATCACGCAGAGAGCAGAGTATTACGACTGAGTAGATTCAGAATGGCAGAGAGATAATTAGATGAAACAGCTTGGTGTATGTAAGTAGCAGACCTGATAGACAAAGGTGGCAGCTAATGGCAGACAATGGTTATGGCAGAGAGCCCACAGAGCACAGGAAGGAATATGGCGCGGAATGAAGAATAAAACGCTCAATTCTGTCAAGCAGATAGGGCATTAATTAATGTTGTCAAGAAGGTTGTTGGACTGGCAAAATCTGACCAATTTAGAGGCATATTTGACAGGTGTGGAAAAGAACTCAGCAAGATTCATGCTGAGAGGTCAGATCCATAGGCGTGTGGCAAGGAAAATGGACATATACCCTGTGAAATCTGCTTAGTAATGAAATAGGTATGTATGCACACAGTCAAACGCTCTATAAGGTGGCAATTCTGATAAATTCTGATTAGGAGAAAGGTAGAATTGACATGTATATAGAGACCACAAAATAAGTGGCTCAAATTGGAGGAGGACCAACAATCACATGCTCTAATACCATGTTAAACACACATGGGCAACAAGAGAATCTGAAGGATAAAACATGAGAATACATTTTTTATTAACAAAATGATTTACATTTATAGTACATGTTGTGACCGTTGGGTTCCACATCCCAAGGTCTCTTGGACTCCTTTTGTCTATTCGGCTTCCACATTAACCCATTGAGGATTAGGTGTCCAACATTTTTTTTACATGATATGGTTAATTTTTTTTACATTTTATAGTTTTTTTTAGTATGTCATTACTATATATTTTTTATATTTGATTTTTTTGTCATGTTTTTTTTAATGTTTTATTACTTGTTATTATTTTTTATTTTTAT
>APFE030340878.1:0-40155 GCA_000404065.3 Pinus taeda
GCACATTTTGTATTACAGCTCTCTTCTTGGACTCATACATAACCCTTCGGATTAAGGGGGGGAATGTTGGACACCTAATCCTAAATGGGTTAGTGTGGAAGCTAAAGAGACTAAGTAGTCCAAGAGACCTTGGGATGTGAATCCCAACGGTCACCATATTGTACTATAAATGTATATCAATTGGTAATAAAAAATCGAACTGCATGTTTTATCTTTCCTATCTTTCTCGCTCCCCATGTGTGTTTAACAGAAAAGTCAGATACCCATGACTTCAACGTATAATATTTATTGATTTTTTTATTAAATTATGTTTAACCAACTTCAGTTATATTAAAAAACAATATATAAATATATTCGTTGTAGTAATTAATTATAAATGATTTTAGCTATTATTTTAAAAGTGATGAATATATACTTTTGTTTTCAATAATAAAAAGTTATATTCAATTATGTTTAACCAACTTATTTTAATAATTATTAATTTAATTGCCAATTTAATAATGAAAATAGTTATTATTAATTTCTAATTATTAGTTATAAAATATAAATTATAACAATTATATAGTGAATTTGTAATTGTTATTATTTAAAAATAAATAAAATCAAAGTTTAATACCTTTATCAATATGCTTTGCATACATTGAATTTATGAAGTGAAATATAAAACTGAATAAACAACCAAAGATTGATGTTCCATTTTTAAGGTAAAGTTGTCATGAACATCTTGTATGTTAATGGGATGACCAACTTGAACCAATTATTTCCACTAGGAAATTGTGACCATTCATATTTTTGCTCGGAGAGTATGATGGGTTTTGTGATAGTGGGAAATTTGGAATACATTGGTAAACGAGATATGCCCATGTTTTATTGATTTGATTTGAATGATTTGAGTGGGTCACAGATCTGAGGTTTGTTCTTCATTGAGAGGGTCCAAAACGATTGAACTATAATAAGGTACTAATCCTTTTTTACTTGGTTTTGGTTTT
This sequence comes from Pinus taeda, assembly GCA_000404065.3. Taxonomy (NCBI): domain Eukaryota; kingdom Viridiplantae; phylum Streptophyta; class Pinopsida; order Pinales; family Pinaceae; genus Pinus; species Pinus taeda. The sequence goes on from APFE030340878.1 coordinate 990, forward strand.
TTTAGTCCTCACCTTCATCCTTATAATCATAATTAATTTTTTCTTATAATCACAATTAAAATTAAAATCAAGTTAGTGTTCACAGAATGCACAAAACCCAAAAATTTCAAATAATTATGTCGACAATCAAAATAATTCAGACGAATTCAAATCTAAGTATGAAACTTGTACATATCTTAAATCAAATCCTATATGTAATCCTGTATATAATCCTATATGTAATGCAACACGTGTAGGTTATTGAAAATTTAATTATAGATATGACCCACAGACTACTCAGTGTGGATGATAGTATACTTTTTTTCGCGCCACCTCAGGCACCCAGCATAAGTCGTACTTTTTTTCACGCCACCTCAGGCACCCAGCATAAGTCGACTGTGAGCACAACGAATAGAGTTATATATATATATATATTTTGTCATACAATCTTCATTAAATTTTACGACTGCTGGTGAAAAATACAATGATTGCATAATAAAACCCAATTGCTCTTATACGCAATAGAAATAGAAATAAATAAATTAAATTAACAATAAACAAAATAAAACAAAATACTATGTTTTTTTTTTTTACTTTAATGGTTAATTGTTTTGAAAGGCGGCAAAACAGTTGCCGCATACTTGTTACACAGAATTCATTTGTTCCCCAATATTTCTTATCACTCAGGCTTTCTTATTACACAGAGAGGGTTTGCGCTTTGATACAACAGATCCTTCGAGATGCTTTGGAATTGGACCGCCCTTTGGAGAAGATGTTTCGCGGAATCTCTGCCTGAAGGTTCTATGAACTGCCAGACTTGTCTGGACCACCTTTTAATGTCAGAGATACCATCAGTTTGCCGGGGAAGAGTTTGCTCTGTCCATTTTGCTGCTCTCTCAAGCGTTTAGTTCCAATGCTTGTTCCTCGTCCTTCCACTAAATCCACAGTCAAATGATATACCAATCGCCTTCTGGATGAGCTGAAGAAGGAGTGGGCTTAAAAATTTTGCGTTGCTGTTTGGGGTTACGAAATTGGACTACTGCTACTGCCAATCCTTGGAGCTCAAACCCAGAGCATTGATCTCAGCAACAATTTAGATTCTGAACATTACCTCCTACAGTTTTGATGATTGTATTTGCGCCACAGAACAGAGTACAGCCGCTTGACATCAGGAGAGAACCGAGAATTAATTCCTCAAACTCCATTACTGTAACAGGGAAATGTTGATACATCCTTTCATCAAACTCACATTATCCAATTCGTCGCAGGAAAGAACCTCTTTCAGCTTTGGGGTGGTCATGTCTGGAAAACGAATTAGTTACTGCCAATATTTCCCTCCTTCTTTCCTGATGAACCCTTCCTGTAAATAGACCAGCTTGGTTTGTTGTCTGATTATCTTCAGGAATTCGTCCTCTGGCGAATGCTTCTGCTGAGGACAAAACTTAGAGAGCTACTGCTAGGGACTGAGCTTCCAGAGCATCGATCTTTTCTTAGTTGATTTCCTTCCATGGACCCTGGTGCTAGTGAAGGCAACTGAGTCAGAAACAGTCGATCAGGGAACTAGATCAGGAAGAGCCCGTTGTAGAGCCAATGTTACTAGATCAGGAGCAGATCCCCATTGCATCAGGGTGAACGGATTTCCTGAGAGTGAAGGAGTTAAGAAGATTAAGGGATGATGCAGAGAGATTCTTTAGAGTTGACTGAAAGGGTTCTTTGGTTGCAGGCTGAGCCAAGATTGGCTTCCAAATCGGCTTGAGAATTCAGTTGCCTCAGAATATGATAGAAGGAAATTTTCCGAAACTGGGCCAACATGGATCTAATTTTCTTGAGAATGAGGAATAAATGGATCTGCAATGGATTTGAGAGTGAATTCATCGCTTGAATGATAAGCCTAGAGTCTCCGAAGACCGTCAAAGACTGAATGTTCTGACTACGAGCCAGAGACAACCCCTGCCACAAAGCCAGAGCCTCAGCTCTATTGTTTGATTCGAATCCCAGACCCCAACGATACCTGAGCAATGTAGTGCCATCGAGATTCAGCAGCATTCCACCCCCATTCGCAGCTCCAGGGTTGCCTTTAGAGGCCCCGTCGAAGAATAGACAGTGGTCATCCAGAGCAGAACACCACTTTAGAAACTCCTGTTCTTCCAGGCGTATTTCCCACATAGCATGGCAAGAGGCCAGAGAAATAGGATTGGTTTGATTATTCGAAACAATATCTTTCAACCAAAGCTCCTCCTCACTATCCAGAATCGCTTCATTCCTTAAGGCCGGCCTAGCATCCAAAGTCTCTCCCATAATAGCTTTAATTTTGGATATAACGTTGTTTGAAGTGTAGGTTTCTCCTCTGAATAATCTGTTATTCCTTTCCAACCATAATTTCCAGCAGATGAATTTAGGGATCCACATCCATGCAGTCTTAAGCAGATTTTTTTATTGAGGGAGAACGATGATAGCTTGGCCCATTCAAGAAACAGGTTTGGCATATTTCTTGGCAGCTCGACCTTGTCAGCCCTTGATCTCAAAACCCCCTTCCAAACTACTTTGGAAAAGGGGCACAGCAACAACAGGTGATCAGTTGTTTCTTCCTCTGACATACATAAAGGGCATCTGGTTGGCCCTTCCATTCCTCGTTTTCTCAGGTTATCTCCTGTGAGAATACTGTTGTGAGCTAGCGTCCAGCAGAAGAAGTCTATTTTTGGGAGCGAAGGGAAGCCCCAAATGAATTTCCATTACGCTGGGTCAGGGGGAACATTAGGAACAACAATCAAACTTTTGTAACCTTCAGCAACCGAGAAAGAACCAGAATGGGAGCCTCACCCTCTTTTGTCCTTGGTTGTTGCTGACATGGGAGATTTTCCTTGGAGTGTGTCTAATAGTAATGAAGCTTCAGATTGCAGACGATGTGAAACCTCTCCCAAATTCCAGTTGTCCCATCGTCTACCAGCATCCTCCGTCCAGGTGGATATGTCCCAAAGGGTTTCCATATTGTTGGATTGTAGCCATAATTTAATATTTGCAAGGCCTCCTATATGGTGCAGAGGCTGGTCTCCTAGAATCTGATCTTCCCAAATTCTGATTTTTTTCCCATTACCTGGGATCCAGTAGAGATTGGAACTAAAATGCTCCAGAGCAGCGATACAAAGCTTGAGAATTGGGGAACCTTTGATGGTTTTTGGCGGATGGTCCAAACATCTCAAACGCTGACCTTGAAAGTATTTCTTCCACAGGACTTTCTTGCTCCAGCTTATTTTCCCAGCCACAATATTCCACAGGATTTTAGAGCCTAGAGCGAGATTTTGTGCCGCCAGATCTCTCATTTGCAAACCTCCTTCCAGGATTGGCCTCTTAATGGTATCCCAATTGACTAAATGAAGTCTTCTTTCATTATTTTTCCCCCCTTCCCAAAGGAATCTCCTCAGCATACCATCCATTTTACTGAGAAAGGTTTTGGGGGCAAGGAGAATGGAGTGCTGAAAAAGTGGCATGCTTATTAGTACAGATTTTATAAGAATTATTTTCCCAGCAGTGTTCAGCCAGGAGGTTCCCCAGGCTTGAATTCTGAGCTTAAGCTTGTCTAAGAGGGGCATCCAGTGGGTAACGTTAGGAGTGGATTTGAAGATTGGGATCCCAAGATATTTGAATGACTCCCAGGTCTGACAGACTCTCATCTCAAGGAGCCTAGCTATGTCAGCCAAATCTTTGACCGAGCAGTTCCAGCCATAGATTGTGCTTTTTGAATAGTTTATCTTGCTGCCGGAGGCCTCCTTATAAATGTCCAGTTCCTTTTTAAAAGATCTGGCCGAATTTATGCTCGCTCCACCTAGGAGCAGAGTATCGTTGGCAAATTGGGCATGGTTTATGTCTTTGAAATTGTGCACCATTCTGAGGCCTGGCAGAGTTTGGACTTGCTGACAAAAGTCTAGTTGGAAACTAGGCACCGAGGCTTGAATAACATAGAGAAGAGGAGACAACGGACACCCCTTTCTTAATCCCCTGGATGCTTTAAAAAATTCAATAGAACGACCATTTACCAACGGTACGATCCACGGAGAGGCAATGCATGCTTTCACCCAATTTATGAAGGTTATTGAGAAGCCCATTTTTGTCATGACAACAAACAGGAAGTCATGCCTCACCCTGTCAAAGGCATTTGCCAAATCGAGTTTTATTACCATTCCTTTCTCTTTTCTCTGGCCACTTGAATGAACTGCCTCTTGAACCAACACAATATTATCCAGTATCTTTCTCCCTTTGATGAAGCCTCCTTGATTCTCCGGTATGATGTCCGGCAGAATATTCTTAAGACGAATGGATATTATTTTGGTAATCAGTTTATAGCTAGTATTACACAGCGAAATGGGACGAAATCTATTGAAATCTGAAGCTCCTTTCTCTTTCGGTAGCAATGCAAGGAAGGCTGAATTGGTACTGCCTCCTATCTTTGCGCAATATTAGGACTTCCTAACCATTCTTAGGAGGTCTTTATTGATAGTTTACCAGCAAGACTGAAGGAACCTAGCAGTGAACCCATCAGGTCCTGGCGCCTTATCCGGTTCCATGCAATCCAAGGCTTTCTTGAGCTCATCCATGCTGATCGGAGCAGTCAGCATATTATTGACAGAGTCTTGCACACAGGAGGGGATTAGATTATACAAATAGGCTTGAGGATCTATAGGTGGGTCATCCGGCGCTGAATAAAGATCTTTGAAAAAGGAGAAGGCTGCTCTCTTGATGCCTTCAAAATCTTTAACCACTGCATCTTGGGAGCGGATTTCTGAAACATTTTTGAATTGCTTACGAGCTTTGGAATGCTTGTGGAAAAAACTAGTATTTTTGTCGCCGGCCTGTAACCATAAGTTTCTGGATTTTTGTCTCCAATACTCCTCTTCCTCCCTACTAGCTTGTGGAGGGCTTTTTGCAACTCAACTTCTTTTTGGAGCAGACTTTGGGTAATAGCAGAATCCTCCATTGATGATTGGAGGGCAGCAAGGTTTTCTAAAGACTCTTTTCTCTTGGCAGCTGGAGTTTTCAGGGTTTTAGCCCACTCCTTGAGCCTTCTCTTAAGAGCCCGCAACTTTTCTTCCCATACAAAGAAAGGGGATCCCAAGATTTTCTGGTTCCAGATTTCAGAAACCACCTCATTGAAACCCTCTTGCTGAATCCACAAAGGGCTAAATCTAAAGGGAATGGGGCCAAGAAAACCATCCATGGAGAGCTCGAGACTAATGGGTTTATGATCGAAGGTGCAGTTAGGAAGAATTTTGGATGAGGCCATTAGACCACTAGTAAGAAAGGAGGCTTGGACGAGGAATCTGTTCAAATGAGCAGTTATATGGCTGGGGCCTAATCTTTTGTTAGACCAAGTGTATTTCCCAGCTGATGGTTTGATGTCCTCCAGATCCCAGCTAATCATTATATCTTCTACCCATTCTCTAGCTGGATCCCTTACAGGAGAACCACCTTTTTTCTCTTCAGCGGCTAGAGTAACTTTTAGATCCCCTGCAATAATGATGTTCTCTGGATTGTGCGATAAAAGAAAAGACTAGAGTGAATCCCAACAAGTTTTTTTCTCCGCTGGATAGGCCGGAGCATAAAGGTTGAACATACTTACTTGTTGACTAGAGCCTTTGTGGAGGAGCTGTGTGAAAATCCAATGCTGGCAACTTTCTTCTTGAATCAAGTCATATTTGGAGCTGTCCCAGAAGGAGGCAATCCCACCAGAGGCGCCTCTAGCACTGACAGCTCTACCAGGGCCTTTGCGCCAGAATGTTTTGCTGGAATGGAGTAGGAGAGTGTCCTCCAGCTTTGTCTCCTGGATGAGAAGGATTTCAGGCAAATGCAACCTCACAATGTCTTTCAAGGCATCTTCTTTCAGCCTGCTACCTAATCCTCTGCAATTCCAGGAGACGTATTTCATTATTTACTGGGTTGGGAGGGAGAGGCTCCTTTTGAAGCCTTGTTGTGCTTGCGCCCGGATCTCATATTCATCATTCCTTTGAGAGTTTTCTGGGAGCCTTGGAGAACATCCATATAAGTTTTCTCCTCTCTCTGTTTCTTCTTGGATTTCCGGCCCCTGGTCGATTTGATAGGGGAAATTTGTGAGCTGTCTGATTCGGAGTCTCTTTCTTCTGATTCTTCCCCTGAGTCAGATGCAAGACTAATGTGCTCGTTGTTGCTTGCGTTTCCCCCTTGATCTACCTCTGTTAGGGGGACATTTGTTTCTTCTTCGGTTTCTTTCCCTTTCTTCGACTGATCTTCAGTTTCTTCATGGTTCTCTGAGGCATCCACTTTTTCCCCTGAGGAGGGGCCTTCATTTGAGACTGGTTTGGTCTTGTCATTGGTCTGGGGATTCCCCTTTGGTCCTGTTTTCTTCTGCTCGTTTGGCTTTGAGACTACCTTACCCTTTTTTATTTCCTTCCATCCTTCTTCTTCCCCTTTGTCCCCTGATGGTGCTTTGGGGCAGTTTCTTTGAAAGTGACCATGCTCATGGCAGATTCTGCACTTAAAAGGCAGTTGCTCGTAGTCGAGCTTCTGGAAGTGGTGCCAATCTCCAACTGTAAGTTTGATGGCTTCCGGCAGCCCAGCTTCCAAGTCAACTTCCACGCAGATTCGGGCGCAGGTGTATTGGCCCTTATTATCAGCTTTGTCGATGAATCTGCCCAGTCCGTTTCCTATTTTTTGCAGGGATTGATAGCTCCAGTAGTGTATTGGCAGGTTGGGTAGCTGAACCCAAACAGGGACCTCCTTTGGGACATCGACTGAAGGGTCGAAGTCGGGGGTCCATTTATTCAGAAAGAGACCTTGGTTTCCCATGAAATATGGGCCGTTTCTGAACACCAGATCTCGGTCTTCCTTGGTAGTGAATTCGAAGATGAAAAAACCTCTTCCGACTACGTAGCAGATCACATTGTTGGGCAACATGGGCCTCCAGTTTCGTTGAACCCATTCATCACTTGATTTTGTTGTTGGCCAACGACCCATAAATTGCCCCACTAAACCTCTGTCAGCCAAGGCAAGGGCGATTTTGATCATTTGATCTTCCGGCAAAGTGATTTCTGGGATTTCATCAAGCTTTTTGATAAACTTCGGGACTTCGGGATGAGGCCGTTTTTTCCCCTTCTGCGATAGCAGGCTTCGGAAGGCTTCTGCTGATGATGATGGAGGGGTGGGAGAGGGCTCCGCCCCCCTTGGAGCAGCCATGGTGGCGGGTAGTCTTGGCAGCGATCACTGACCTAGACGCAGATCAGAGCGCGCGCGCGAAAAGTTTCGTGGACTTAGAATTGTTAAAAATTATTATTCAAGACCAAATAATAACAAAATACTATAATGTTAACTTTGTTGAATTTCGTTTATTTTTGATCAGCCACGAAACTAATTGAAATTCAACTCAAAATCAATTGCGTTACTACATGGTCAATGGTCAGAAATAATTTGAGTGGTGTGTTTGGTTTAATGTGGGGATTTTTTTCATTAATTATTTGAGAAAAATTGAAATATCACCAAAATATAATATTTGAATTGAATTAATGACTAACACAATTATATAAGTTAAATGATTGGTAAATTTCAATAAGCATTTATTCATGATAAACATAAAAACAATTCATAATACATCTCAAATTGTTAAAATTTTTAAAAAATCATAAAATTAACTAAATTATAACTTTATTTCATATGGATTCTATGAGTCACACCAAATGATGACAAGTAATTTGAATAGTGTGTCTCGTTTAATGTGGAGATTTATTTCATAAATTAGTAATTTTGGGAAAAATTGAAGTATCATCAAAATATAATATTTGAATTAATGACTAACTCATTCATATAAATTAAATGGTTAGTAAATGTAAATAAACATCAATCCATGGTAAACATCAAAACACTTCATAATACATTTTAAAATTTAAAAAAGCATAAAATTTACTAAATTATAGCTTTATTTAAATTACTAATTATAAAAAATAATAATATATAAGTTAAACATATATACATTTTTGAAAAATCATGGAATAAGATTCTTATTTATGGAGATTACTTTATCATTGAGATACTTAATCTATAAATACTTTCTTATAATGTCATGGACCAATACCATGTCATATCAATATTAAGTGCCTAAAAAACCATAATTTATTTAATATGAAATGATTTTATTTTAAATCAATTAATTTAATTAAAAGACATAACTACTTTGGAAATTAATCATAATATTTCATTTGTGTATACTATTTAAAAAATATTCTAAAATATTTGATGAAATTCAATCTTTATCATCCATCTAATGCTTATGGATAATTAAATTGAAATTTTAAAAATTTATTCCAAATATTTCAAAATAAACATCCCTATGAATATAATTAGGCAAAAAATGACCAAAAATAAAACTAATTAAACCCTAAAAAAACTACACCCAAAATACTTGAATCAAATCGTTATGATCTAAAGTCCCATCAAAATGTTTTATGATGTGAGAGCAACAACAAACTCATACTGCTACCATTCTCATATTTACCATGGACAGAGAAGCCTCCAAGTTCTGGGACCCACAATGGCTCCGATAGTTGGGAGTTGTCTTTAGTGAGACTTTTTGGAAGCTTTTTGGCTGGGTTTTTTTTTCTGGTCTAATTTCTCTAAAATCTGGCAGGAATTTATTGAAATCACAAGTTTGATGGGTAACCATGCACAATCGAAGTGCCCTTGGGGTTTTGTAAGGCGCTAAATCCATATATACAATGAAAAAACCAGTTTAAATAACACAAATCAAGATTTCACCTCAGCATCCAAAAATTCAAACTAAAGACAACTCTCGATAGTTATGCCACCCATTAAAAAACCACGCATTCACCAAACACAGATCGCTTGTGATCAAACCAGAAAAAACGCAATTAAATCATCGATATGAAAATTGAACAAGTAAAAGATCATACACATGTGGAAATTGTAACCAACAACAAATGAAGATAGATTGTGGATGATTGAATGGAGACTAGATAAATTAAGATACATATAAAAATTTAAAATATAAAATAATTAAGTTGGACATGTTTGTGGAATTTTAAAACAAATCTGATTGTAAGATCTTCATTAAATTTTCTAATGACTATTAAAAAGAACAATAATGACCTAATAAGACTCAATTGCTCTTAACCAATAAAAAAAATTAACAATAAACAAAAATAAAACAAAATGCTATAGTTAAGGAATTTAGACTTCTGTGATCCATAACATTGTTTAGAAGATTTTTGGCGAAATCACATAGTTATTCTTTTGTCTACGCGTTTCGAACCAACTAGTGTGGTTCATCGTCAAGACAAGTTGAAGAATCACTCCAGGTTAGTTTTAACTTTATCAAATTTCATTTAATTTTTGATCAGCAGCGGAACTAATCACTAGTTGAAATTTAACAGCAAAATCAATTTCAATTTTTTTTTTTTTTTTTTTTTAACAACAAACAAAAATAAAACAAAATACTAGAATGTTAACTTTATTAAATTTAGTTTAATTTTTTTGTCAGAGGCGGAACTAATTGAAATTCAACCGCAAAATCGATCTCGTTACTCATGGATGCGGCAGGGTAATAACAAATATCATAATTTAGTCCAAGCGGAACTTGGAAGGTCTTATATAGTCCTAGTAACTTCCTTCTGCTGTTTGAGGGCAGACCGCGGAACGTAATACAGTTGACATTGACCGTCATCGTAACTGTCTCGGATCCGGACAGTACCACCGGGAGTGATTGAATCCTCTGCCGCCGAGCTTCCAGAGTTCAAATAATCACAGTTTTCTTTCTTTATTTATGCAATCAGTTTGAACGGAGAACGGTTCAGAATGAGCTTAACGTGGCAGAGAGTCGCCGGGATCACGTTACTTGCAGTCCTGATGCAATCTGTTGGCCTTTCTCTGTTCGTGATCGGCTTTTTTCCCGTCAAACCTGCTCTCAGAGGTGTAGGGTGGGTTAATTACCCAGCGGAGGCATGAAATTTAACAACCTCGGCCGTGCATTTGATTAACTGTGCTTTTTGCCTTTGCAGTGGCGTGGAGAGCTACGAATCTGGCTGTAATTCGAACGGAGAAATGGAAAACATGCCGCCGGATCGGCTGCGTTCACTCTATGCCGTAAGTAGTCACCTTAAATATTGCACTCTAAGTTCTTGGGATTTGAACTTGCGACCGCAACTTTGTGATTAGAATGCCGTATTAGAAGTCCCAAAAGCTAAAAGGTCCAAAAGATTTATTTACATGATGAGGATAACAGGTTTCTGAAGCCGGCAATGCAAGCTTAATGTTGCTCTTTTTATTCTCTCAACAGGGTGTTCTCTTCCTTAAATGAAAGTAGTATCTTCCTTTAACAAATGCATCCTTTCAATCCGTGCACTGGGCGGTGGTTTAGCCATAAACTGATTGGGAATTTACACAATTAGTTCAATCTCAGTTCTCGGCGCATTCTTGTATAGGCTTTATCTGAGAATCTTCGAAATCACATTTTTAGGAGTTCTAATAACAATCCCGCGAAAATTTGGGTGGAAAAAGCACGTTCTTTCTATCGTGGCTTCAGGGTTATTATGTTACAACTCATTCTAATGGTCATTGGCCAAAATTATTGCTTAGTATACGTTAAGATATTCACCAAAAGGTAGATATCTTTGACTGTTGTTTCTCCTGGTTAGGGCTCTAATTAAGAGTTGTACTTGATAGAGCAAGCGGCAAGACAGTAGTGAGCGTGGTTTTTCTAACTAGGAGAGCTACCCAAGAAAGTAAGCATTATGTATATATATATATTATATATATATATATATTGAGAAATGCAGGCCAACTTGAATTTAGGTGGAATGTAAACCTACATTTAAATGGACACCTTCATGGCTTTGCCACCCATCTTTCTCGGGGTTGGAGATGTGCATTCATAGCGATACATACACAAATGAATGAAGTGTTGTCTGATCTCTATGTGCTTGGACTTGTCATGAAACATTGGATTCTTAGAGAGTTTGATACAACTCTGATCATTAGAGTAAATCATTCTGGGATTCAATCCCTCATCAAATAAACTTGCAATCAACTTGTAAAGCCAAATTGCCTCACAACTCATTGTACTAGCTTCCATATGCTCTACCTCTGTTAAGCTAAGTGCCATGGAAGTCTGCTTCTTGCTGAACTAGGATATCACCACTTATCCCAAGTTAAAGCAACACCCTGAGGTGCTCTCCCTATTTGCTGCACTACCTACCCAATCTGATTTGTATACCCTTGCAACTTCACTTCACCATCTCCAAGATATCTTAGATCATATTCCATTACGCCCCTCAAATATTTGAGCACATGTTTTGCTGCTACTCAATGGTCCTACCTTGGCTCCACCATGAACTGACTCAAGGTGTTCACTACAAAACATATATGATATATCTGGTTCGGTGTTGACCAAATACATTAAGGAACCTATCAATTGCCTACACAACATGGGATCCACTGATTCTGAATCTAAACCTATCACCTTCTTCATATTGGTGATCATGGGTGTGGCCATAGATCTGCAGTCCACTATACAAAATATCTTTAGGATCTCAAGTGCATACTTACCCTACCCAAGGAATATCTCCCTTGGTTTTTGCCAAACCTGCAAATCCAAGAAGCATTGCATCAAGTTGATTTCCTTCATCTCAAACTCAACTGCCATATTTGCTTTGCACCTTGCAATGAGCTTCTTTACACCTATAAGAAATGAGTCATCTACATACAACACTAAAATAAGTAGATCTGTGCTAACAAATATATAATATAATTTAGGATTTTCTTCACTTTTGAGGAAGCCCATACTTAGCAAATATCCATTGATCTTGGAATACCATGCTCTTGATGCTTGCTTGAGTCCATGTAAGACTTTCTTAAGCCTACACACACAGGTCTCCTTCTCATTTACCTCAAAACCCCAAGGCTACTCTGTATACTTATTCCTCAATAATTCGATTAAGGAAAGTTGTCTTCACATCCATTTGACATATCCTCCATCTCATAAATGAAGCTAAAGATATAATGTAGTTGTTCTTCGAAGTTCTCCACAATGGCAACCCACCATACCTGCTGGTTTGTTACCTCCTAAAAAATGGAAGGCTTAGAATGAATAATGCTACTCATCAGTGCTTTGTAAGTAGGAAACTTCTTCAGAGGCCTATTTTCCCTAAATATGTTAGACATACTCTTGAGCATCCTTCAATGTTTGTGTGAACCATCAAGGTCTCATAATAGAATTGGAAGGGGCTAATATCTCCCCCTACTTACCTGAAGGTTGTCATCTTGAATTGCAAATTGTTGGTGTCTTTGGTGACCTTGGCTTAACCTTTGAAGCTTCCTTCTCCTCATCATCTATCATTTGAATGGGCTCATATGACTTCACGAATGCAAAGTATTCCTCAAACTTTACATCCCTGCTCACTGTTGAATTTTCATCTAGGGCAAAACTTAGAATAATTTTCATGTTTTTCACAACATCAAAACATTACTAGCATTATCTAATTACTTCTTCATACGATTATAAGTAAATTATTCACAAGCATGGAAGAACAGTAGAAAATCACAGTAGAGATATAAAAAAATCATGAGACACAAGACATAAATTAGGCACACAACTAGGGCAAAACCCATAAGGGGAAAGCCCAAAAAAGTCTTTCCTTATGCGAGAGAGAGTTCCAAATTCATCAATACATCAGAAAATAATGATAGCAAGATAATAACCAAACTAGTAACCAAAATCATGATCAAGTGCCATGTCAAAATCCAAGTCCCTGAAATTTCGGCCCTCCCTAGAATTTCGGCCTCCTCTTGAATTTTTGGCCTTGTCCTAAAATCGCAGCTCTCCTATAATTTCGCTGGATCAAAGATGCATGAGACCAAGTTGATGTGTCCAAATGATCCCCTTTATATAGCCTTCATGTGGGGGTCAAATGGGAGCCTCTTAGGGGCCCAGTCGACCTAATAAATTTGGAGGCAAAAAAAAAAAAATCAAATTTCCATTTCCTTTTCAAGATGAAAATACTGACCATGACTACCATTCTCTTAGCCAGGGAGGTACTTTTCATTCTCTCTCCCAAGATCAATCTTCTTGATCAATCATAGGTTTCATAGCCCACAACCCATGGAAGAGATCACAAATAAAAATCTTTCTTTGTCAGGATCAATCTCCCCGACCAATCATAGGTCTCACAACCCACAACCTAAGGGAGAGATCATCAGTCTCATCATAAGGAAAGATACATAGCATCCATCTCAATTCATCTCCCTGACCTGAGGTCTCACAACACACAACATAAGGGAGGAACCAATAATACATCTCTCGAACCACAAGGTCTCATGACACACAACCTACAGGAGGAATCAACAATACATCTCCTGGACCACAAGGTCTCACGACACACAACCTACAGGAGGAATCAACAATACATCTCCCGGACCACAAGGTCTCACGACACACAACCTACAGGAGGAATCAACAATACATCTCTCGGACCACAATGTCTCATGACACAACCTACAAGAGGAATCAACAATACATCTCTCGGACCACAAGGTCTCATGACACAACCTATAGGAGGAATCAACAATACATCTCTCTGACCACAAGGTCTCATGACACAACCTACAGGAGGAACCAACAATACATCTCTCGGACCACAAGGTTTCATGGCACACAACCTACTGGAGGAATAAACGATACATCTCCCAGACCATAAGGTTTCACGGCACAAACTACAGGAGATGGTCCATAATATGATGCTATGTAATGCTCCCTCTTCAAGGGGATTCTTAGTCCTTCCAGTTATTTCTCATAAGCAATCAATTCAACATCAGAAATGTAGCCATGGTGGATCTCAAATACTTGAACAAACAATATTCAACTTGTTCATTCAACTTTCGTCGGGGCTTCTCTTAGAAACAAACATCAACAACTAATGGTAGACTTCAACATTGGCTTCTCATAGAAGCAATCATTGGCAACCATAGTAGAGTCCAATAGACAATAAGTGGCTTCTCACAGAAGCAAATATCAATATCCATAGTCGAATCCAACAGATAATAAGTGGTTTCTCACAAAAGCAAATATCAATATCCATAGTTGAATCGAGCAGAGAATAAGTGGCTTCTCATAGAAGCATGCATCAACAACCATAGTAGAATCCAGTAGACCATATTTGAGTCCAGCAGTTAATAATAGACTTCAACGGAAACAAAACATCATTAGATAGATCAACAAACCAATAAGGGAATCAACCAAGTCAATATCAGAGTCTTGCAACTTCTTCAAATCATTCATCGGGGAAATGTTGATGGACTTGCAATCCATTGTGCCAAAGATATCACCAGGCTCATGCCTCAAAGGGCAACTCCCTCTTAGACAAAAAACCTCTACATAGCAGAAAAATCACGGGCTCATCTCTAGCATATGTAGATCAACATCAATCTTCAAAACTTCTAGCCACCTTCATGGAAATGTGCTTCAATCAGGATGATCTTGTCTGCTTCCTCTGAGTACAAAGCTCATCACTAGTCTTCTAGTCACATTGTTCTTTCATCATATCCAATGATTGCCACACCTTGGCAGTCTCCACTATGTACATGCAATCCTCGCTAGGAGGCTACAGGAGAACAAGACTGACCAAGTAAGCCAAGAGATTAATAATGAAATAATCAAGATAATACTTATCTTTTAAGAGTGTGACAACTTCCTCTTGATCTTAGCCTTCTCAGATCGAATCAATCTCATCACATCATTAAGGAGTCCATACCATCATCAAAAAGTTGACATCATTAAGGAGTCCATGTCATGAAGGAATCCATGTCATGAAGGAATCCACATCATCATTAAGGAGTTCTCATTATCAACAAAGAGTCCACAGAGTCATATCTTCATCATCATCATATCATCACGAAGTTCTTGTCATCATCAAGAAGTTGACCATATCATGATTCATCACCATATCATCATCAAGAAGTTGACCTTGTCCATATCACCAAAGAGTGCACATAAGTAGTACATATTATTCATATTATCAGGGAGTCCATATCATCATCAAGTAAAAATCATTATCATCAATATCATCAATGAGTCCACATCATCATCATCATCAAGGAGTCTCGTCCAATTCATCATCAACGAGTCCACATTATCATCATCAACATCATTAACGAGTCCACATTATCATTATCAACATCATCAACGAGTCCATATCATCAAAGAGTAAACATCAAGGAGTTCAGATCACCATCAAGGAGTCCAATCACATCATCCATGTCATCAATGAGTCATACATCATTGTCAGTAAGGAGTACTTATCATCATCAACAAGGAATACACATCGTCAACATCATAGAGTATGCATCGTTTATCATTATGGAGTCCACATCAACATCCTCAAGGAGTCCATATCAGCATCAAAGAATTCACATCATCAAGGAGTCTGTAATCCACATCTTCAAGGAGTTTACATCAACATTAATAAAGATTTCACATCCACATCATCAAGAAGTCTATGTCATTAACGAATCCACATCATTAACAAGTCCACATCATGAGTTCACATCATCAACAAACCTACATCGTTATCATTATCAATAAGCCCATATTATCAACAAGTCCATATCATTATCGTTTTGTTCATATCATCATCATGAAGTCCACATCGTCATCATCAAGGAGTCTTTTGAAAACATGCCAGCTCCCTCTTAAACTTTAGTCCTACAAATCAAACTCATAAAGATGTTAAATCTTCTAAGATCTAAGGTTTCCTCTTTTAAGCGGAAGCAATCAGGTCAAGGGTTTGATCTATAATCCTTAGGCTTTCTTTTCCAAACCCTACCTAGGGTTTACAAATGCTACGCAAGTTAATTCTAGAATCTGGATAGGATTTTTAAATTCATCAATACTCATTGTTATAATATCTCCATATCTGGAATCTTTTTTAAGAAAATATACCACTCAAGTAACATCCTTAAGATCAGGACCCTTTAGTAAAATTAAGATTTTGACTTGATATTCAGGACTAGTCTTAGACAATCTTACTTATGAATCATGGTTTCTTCACAATTTGAACCTTCAATAAATGAATGATACCCTTTAGATTCTTTAAGAGATCTTCCTTCAGATTTAGATATAACCATAGAAGCGCAACAGATCAATCTTTTAGGAGGGACCTTTTGCGATCAATCCTTTGTGTAAGGAACAAAACTTCTTGGATCAATCTTATATCTTTTTCTAAATTCTTCAGGATCATGAAACAATAGCATATGGAGTAATCTTGGCATCTTTGCAACTATTTCCAATGAACTCCTTTAGTTTAAGAAACTTTCTCATCATAAAGAATTGTCTTTGCTGTAAATTTCATCATAAAGGCCAAATATTCATGCCAGCACTGACTTGGTTCAAACACCAATTCTATGCAACTGATTGCTGTAAAGAACAATACTCAAAAGGAGGATCATCAAACATATGTTAGTGCCTTTAAAAATATTTTACACAATCCGGATTTGCAATAATAAAGAGAAGACAGGTGAGGGTGAATCAGTATTGTTACGAAATTATACAACTCTTCACAATTCATGCTCGTCAATCACATTGGAAAAAACAAATTCCCATGAATTCAAGTCCACAACAACTTGCTCTGCCCATGAATCTGAATCAACAACTTTGTTCTGCGTATTAGTTAAACGCTGCCACCAGATTAGTTTAGTTTCCTTGCTTATACATTATTATGTCGATTATAGTTCTTTTATGAATAGAAGGGAGTTCATCAATCATCAATTAAAAAACGAGCTCAGTTCAAGCTTTAGAGATGCAAATCATAAAAATCACAGTAGTATCAGATTCCACAGGTATTCTTATCATGTTCCAACACTTGTTATTTATATTCATTAAGTGTATGCCTTCAAGCTTCAGGTGTTTTTCAAAGATAAAAAAAATGGTAAGATTGGACTGGAAATTTCTTATCTCTGAGGAGTAATAACAGTCTTCCTTCATGAAAACATTTTTGGTATTACTGAGAAATATTAGACAGAAACATGGTCTTGAAGGAGCAGACCAGAACCTAATAAGCTTGGGTCTCCCCTCCTTTGCTCTGACTATGGACTAGAACATCTCAATCTTCGGGCATCACCATATACTTATGCATAGAGAACAAGCAGGTCTCTTGTTATAAAACTAGGCCTCAAACATCATATTGGATCTAAGTTGCACAGAACGCCGAAACGGGGACGACCCGAAACACGACCCCTAGAAAATGGAAACGCGACCAAAATGTCGTGTATATATATATTAAATAAATTATAACACATTATTTTGCAAGAAAAGAAATAATGAGAAATATAAATGGCATTTTAGAAGGAAATCCAAATTTATATTAGCTCCAATGGATGATTACATGATGCAAATATCCAAAATTAGTCTTTATAGATGAGGCTTTACATTCAAGATTCCAAAATCAGCTTTTATATGTGAGGCTATATGTGCTAAAACTGAAATAAAACATGAACTAAAGACAATCATGGCTACATTAACATTTCATTACTAATAAAGCTCCTCATCCTCATCAACAAAGATAGAACAAGATGCTTGTTCAGCAGAAGAGGCAACTCTACTAATGCTTCCAGTTGCACTTGCATCACCACTAGCACAAATATCAAGAGCAGAAAGAGAGAGCTCTAAATTTGGGCGTTCTGCATCCACATCCCATTCTTTATGAGGTCCACAATGTGTGAGAAATGAGTGAATAAAGTGTTTTTAAAAAAGAAGAACAGGCTCATAGGGTTTCTAGAGAATTCTATTCTTCTCATCTTCTAGAGAATTCCATTTGTAATTTTTTTTACTTAATTTAGCTAGCAGCCACATAAAAATTAGTTTATTAGTGTGTTTGGTGTTAGATGGAGCCCATGCCCTCTTTCCACTCCTTGAGATGGCAAAAAGAGGCCCAAGAAAATTTCTATCTTTCTTTTTGGTCACTGAAACTTGGCCTGTTGCGGCCGAAACTCTGCTGAAACATCGTGGCCATACTGTCCGACGTTTCGAGATCCCGAAACAACTTACGGTACGGTCGGCGGCGTTCCAATCAAGTTTCGGCGTTTTGGGCTGTCCTAGGTATTGGTACGCCACTAAATCTGGGGTTTCCTGCAACATGGTATTGGATACATGTCAAATGCAATAATACAATTGAGTTCATATATAACATGAATTTCACAGAAGAAAGAGAACTCAGATCACCAGAGTTTCCACAGAGGCTCTAAATCCTATATTAGGATCACCGGACTTTCCACAGATGCTCTAGATACTATATTAGGACTTGACATATTGCCAAGATTGGTAATAAAATTATCACAAATGGTTCAAATTACGTCTGTATGTCTGTATAGTGATACAATACCTCCGGTCTGCAAGGATTCACAGAAAGATAGGCGCCTTAGCTTCACCAATTTTTCCACAAAAATTAGGTGATCCAAGGTCTGCAAGAAAATGGATGATTTCCATAGGATTGAAAGGAAGACTTCTTTAATGATCTCCCGTGTAGGCCTTCGCATAGAATTCTGTCAGAGAGGTAAAATTCCTTAGGAACTTTGCATATCAACCAAGAGACTATGCCTATTTCTACAGAAAACTCATGTTCTGCTAGTCCTAAAGGCAACTAGTCCTTAATATTACCAAGGGTCTTGACCTCGGATCATCGCCAAATAGCTTCTGATTATACCTCAGATCAATGGATCAATGCAGCAAAACTAGGTTGAATGATTTAGAGCCCGGAGTAGACCTCAGATCAATACCTTATAGCTCGGATCAGTGCAATAGACTTTGATCAAGCCTCAAAACCTCTGCAAAGGAGGTGTTGCGATTTCAAAAGGATAATATAAGAGGCTCACAAGAATGCTCACATGATAGAAAAATATTTGCATGAAATGAAACGTACCTCAAAGAATTTTATTATTTTTGGTCTTTTACCTCAACAGTGAATTACAGGACCAGACTTCAGATTCTGTCTACCTTACTGAATGCCCAGAGCTTGCAATAAATTCAGCCTGTCCTTCTCTTCAAACTGTTCTTTATGCCCCCCTAGCTCTAAAACCATGTTAAATTCTCATATAGGGCATCACTTAGAATATTTTTCATGCTTTTCACAACATCTAAACATTATTAGCATTATTTAATTACTTCTTCATACAATTATAAGAAAAGTATTCATAAGCATAAAAGAACAATAAAAAATCACAGTAGAGATATCAAGAAATCATGAGACACAAGACACAAAAATTAGGCACATAGCCAGGGCAAAACCCACAAGGGGAAAACCCAAAAAAGTCTTTCCTTATGCAAGGGAGAGTTCTAAATTCATCAATACATTAGAAAATAATGATAGCAAGATAATGACCAAACTAATAACCAAAGTCATGATCAAGTGCCATGTTAAAATCCAAGTCCCTGAAAGTTCGGCCCTCCCTAGAATTTCAGCCTCCTAAAAATCGTGGCCCTCCTGTAATTTCACTAGATAAAAGATGCATGAGACCAATTTGATGTGTCCAAATGTGGAGAAATTATCTTCTTTATATAGCCTTCAAGTGGGGGTCGAATGGGTGCCTCTTAGGTGCCCAGCCTATCTAATAAATTTGGAGGCAAATTTAAAAAATTTAAATTTCCATTTCTTTTTCAAGATGAAAACACTGACCATGGCTACCATATTTTCCAACACTTACGAATGTCTTCCTTTGCTTTGGATTATAGTCCCTATATGCCTTTGAAGTCTTACAATAACCCACAAATAAACCCTTCCTGCTGGAGTGTTCCAACTTGGTCCTCTTTTCTATAGGTACATGGATATAGACTAGACAACCAAAGATGAGGAAATGTACTGTAGACCTAGGGTTGAAGCAACCCTATTTTCATGAATTATGGCCTTAACAACCCATGATGGATTGATTCTTTCGCTATGTAACCCCATTCCATTGTGGGTTGTATGGAATTTTCAGCTCCCTTTTGATTCTCGCCTCCTTCTAGAAATCCTTGAACTTCTTGCAGGTATGCTCACTCTCATTGTCCAATCTCAAAAGAGCAACAATTTATAACAGCAACAAAAGAGCCCTAACCAAAAAAGTCAACGCTGGTCAACAGGGCAGATTTGACCTTCAAAGATTCAGTCAACTTCAGTCAACTTCAGCCTCCAAACAGCAAGATGAAACAACCCTCAAAACAACCAAAGTCTGCCTAGTCAAAGTCAGGTCAAACAGTCAACCTGTGGTTAGCCCTAACCACAGTCAACACTGGTCAAACAGTCAACGAATTGCCTCGCTTTTCGTGCCTAGAAATGCGGCCTACACAAACAGAAATTCCTCACACAAAATCGCAGTCAAAGATGGTCAACACATGGTCAATGCAGCCAAAACAACCTCCTGAAGTTTTTGGTCAAATTTGGTCAACGCAGGGACAATAAGAAAACAACCTTTCCTTCGCACGTGTGGAGAGAGAGAAGCCCAGAAATTCGTACTTAATCATGTGAAGAGAGAGATGTGTGTCTAAATGAGGATGAGGCATCATGTATTTATAGTCAAACGTTGAGGATGAATAGACGTGACTGTTGGGCTTCTGAGCCTACATGAGTTTGCTAGCCGACCTTGGCAATTTGTCCATAATCAAAATAAATTCATATCTTCATTTGTGCATGTCAGAATCGGATGATCTTTAGATCAATCCTACACCTATCGGAGAGAGGAATCCAAGAAAAATATCAGCTGTCATAAATAAGATGACCCATGTGGAGTTTGGCCCTAGTTGCCAATTTTAACACTCCCTCTCAACTAGGGAGAACTCCATCTGCTAATCCATCTGCCAATCTATACTATCTCTGCCATCAATGCACTGCTCTGCTCTGCTGAACTATATGAAGAAGAAGTGAGAATGTATCATACCATTCTCTACTGACCCGAAGTCAGTCCCAATCAAAAGAGAGTGTCTCATACCACTCTTACTGACCCAAAGTCAGTTCCAATCAAAAGAGAGTGTCTCATGCCACTCTTATTGACCCAAAGTCAGTTCCAATCAAAAGAGAGTGTCTCATACCACTTTTACTGAACCGAAGTCAATTCCCATTGATCCCAGATCAATATTGTCATCCTAGTATAGGGAGTAAGGTAGTACACGATGCGTCCATCGGTAGTACTATGGTCCCTATCCTCATTTCCCTACTCATTGGCTAGATGAGAGGTACTTCCCATGAGTCCCAGACTGCATGGGTAGTGTTGGAATTTCTAAGTTTAACTCGTTAGAAATTCTTCCTGTATTGTCTGGTTTATTTCTTCCTACTTGTTTAATTACTTAAAAAGTTATTTACCATGTAAACACTGAAAATAAACACAAGTATAATATCAACATCTACAGATCATCAATTGAAAGAAAACAAGCACACAAGTGACACTGTTATTTTTGGACCAATGTCCCTGGAAAAACCCAATGCGGGAAAACTGGTGCAGCTATTCAGAGGGTTTCATTATTATGCATTTTTTCAGAATACAACCAGGGTGCCAGAAATGGCTCACCCAACAAAGAATGCCCTTGGCAGTAGTACCTCTCCTCGGAGATAGATATTCTGGCTGATTAATCACTGGATGAACAATCCCACAGCAACAATTGCAACTTCTACTGCTCTGCTTCACTCTGATAGGGATTGCGTCACCCTATCCGGCTCACCAGCTCCTAGTCTGTTCCACGAAATCCTCCTAGCGCTGCCTCTTGGCCCTGTGTCAGCTCTGCTAGCCTCTGCGTAGCTTCTGCATCAGCCCTTAGACCCTCTGCATCACACACGTTGGTCTCTCCTGGCTCTGCGTAGCTCCTGGCTGCCTCTACGTAGCCCCCAGCTGCCTCAGCGTCAATCTCTCCGGGCTCTGCGATGTCTCTCTGGTACCAACTCTGCCTCTCTGCTATGTATACATTGCCCCTCGCTGCTGATCTCTGATTCAATCTCTCTTAGCAAACCCCGCTCTAGAGAATATAATGACTGATCACTCTGGTGTGTTCTCCAATTGACCCTCAAGCCTCCTCTTATACTTTTCTTGTTGGTCCATCAACGACCGATATTAAATCTCTAATCAACGGCTAAGATTAAATTTGGCTTGATCCATGACTTTTGGAACCTTCTAACCCAGTTTTATATCAATACCCATTAATATTTTATCTTTCCTAAGTTTAGACTTAGGAACTCCATTAAAAATATTAACTATTTTAATATCTCCCAAATTGGTTAGAATCTGCCCAAACCCTTTCTGGGTCTTGGAGATCTCATGTGCTTTAGCCTCTCCACCAATTTTCTTGGCTAGAGCACATCCGATGCTACCCCAAATTAACACTCCCTCTTAGTGAGCACTGTGCTCTATTAATACTCCTCACTGAGTATCACCCTGATTATCCAACACCGGTCCCTGTGCTGATGCTAGGCCTCCCTGCCCAACATCCTCTGCATTGCTGCATCCTGTACTGTTGCCCATGGCCCTGCCACTACCACTACTGCATCTGTACGACAGCTCCCTCTGCTTCCGTGCTGCTTCTGGTCCATCCTCCCAACATTGCATCTGCATTGCAATTTGCATCCCCTCTCATCATGCTGCATCCTGCTACTGCATACTGCTACTGCACTGCAACTTAGTGACTGAGAAGTAAGTAACTGATCCACCCATCTTCTAACATCCCTGTCAGGCTAGAAACACTCCCGATGTTGAAGCTCCCTCTATCGCTAACAAGTGCTCCTTCTACTGACCTCTGCGCTGCTCTAACAACCCCTTGCATCTCACACTGTTGCACACCTCTCTATTCCATCCTGCACCGTTGCAACACTCCGTGCCTCGCACTGTTGAACCTGCTAGCCTTGCGCTGCCCAGGGACTCTTGCAATGTAGCACTCTTTGCCGCTTCATCCGCATCCGTTTCTACCCATATCTGCCAGTCCCGCCACTCCTCTTCAAGGCTCCTGTAGCCAGGTATAATCCAAGAGGTTGGGTACCTCAAGGATCCTGCCCCTCATCGCCTATAGTCTGTCTGACTACAACTCGATGTCTCTCCACTTCTTCTCTTGTGGCACATGAGCACTCATGGCATAATCGTCATTCTCCTCGACTTCTTTCTCCGCCCTTGGGCGCTGCCTTGGTCTGACAAGCCTCTCCCTTACTCTTCTTCCTCAGACACTAGTTCACAAAATGACCCAGTTCCCCACAATGGAAGCACTTTACCTTGGAGAGGTCCTTCTTCTTCTACTTTCTTGCTTTCCTGCAGATGCTAGAGACACCTCCTCTTCTTCCTCCTTGCTCCTGACCCCTTTATCGCTACTCCTTGCCTTGGTCAGCCCTTTGATCTCTTCTTGACGAAGGGTCGCCCACAGTTCTTCCCAATCTGGAAGCTTCGACTTGTCCAATATGCTCTGGACAAATACTTCCCGATCCTTGGAGACTGCGTTCAGTGCGGTCCTTACCAACATCTCCTCATCTGGCATGGCCCCTATGGAAGTCAGCTGGTCTTGGATCTCCTTCAATCGACTGAGGAAGACATCTATCTGCTCTCCCTTCTGCATCTGGTATGACTACAATTGATTTTCAAGTAACATCTTCCTCTGCACGGAAGTATGCTGGTACAATTTCTTTTGGGCCTCCCACATCTAATTTGCCGTGTCCGTCTTGGCAATATGTGACACCACATGATCCTTGACCCCATCAAGGATGATGCACTTCGCCCTAGCCATTGCCTCCTCGTACTTCTCATTTTCAGTTGGGTCAACTGGGATCGCTATTGTTTTCAAGGCAAAGTCCTTTATGCGATATCTGTCTAGAATGGACAAGATCCTGGCCTTCTAGACCACGAAGTTGGATGCTCCGTCCAACCTATCCTGATCTCTCAGTCCATTCATGGCCATTATGTTGCTCTTCTTTCGACTCCTCCGAGTCTCTCTACTTCCCTCCTAGAAGTCCTTTGTTCGACCCTTGCTGAGTCTCTCAATTTCCTGTCTGGAAGTTCTCGGTTCGACTCCCTCTGAGTCTCGATTTCCCTTCTAGAAATTCCTCTGCCAACGTCAAGTTGCCCCACTTCGATTGTCTGTGCAACTGCATCACTGATTTGGATTCCTTGGTTACAAATCCGCCTCGGCAACAACTCCCTTCTCCTTGGTCTTGCCTTGTTAGATACTGTTCTGACCATAGTACCCCACCAGCTTCACTCCGCAAATTACCTGCAACCTCCTATACCCTAGCAACTGAAGGATTGAGCCACTTGGCTCGGCGTGACCTCGACACCGACTAATCAGCTCCCCTAGCCAACTGCGTCAGCCCTCCTGGCCTTTGCGTGGCTCTGCGTGAGCCTGATTCTGCCTCCCTTAGCCTCTGTGCTGCCTTTCTGCACGGATCAGCCTTGTCACTCAGGACAACTGAATCTGCTTCTATTTTTCTGCTAGCTGATGCCTTTAGTTATCCTGTGATCTGCAACCACGCTCTGATACCATGTTGGAATTTCTAAGTTTAACTCATTAGAAATTCTTCCTGTACTATCTGGTTTATTTCTTCCTACTTGTTTAATTACTTAACAAGTTATTTACCATGTAAATACTGAAAATAAACACAAGTACAATATCAACATCTATAGATCATCAACTGAAAGAAAACAAGCACACAAGTGACACCATTAGTTTTGGACCAATGTCCCCGGAAAAACCCAATGCGGGAAAACTGGTGTAGCTATTCAAAGGTTTTTATTATTATGCAGTTTTTCAGAATACAACCAGGGTGCCAGAAATGGCTCACCCAACAAAGAATGCCCTCGGCAGTAGTATCTCTCCTTGTAGACAGATATTCCGACTGATTAATCACCGGATGAACGATCCCACAATGACAATTGCAGCTTCCACTGCTCTATGTCACTCTGATAGGGACTGCGTCACCCCATTCGGCTCACCAACTCCTAGTCTGTCCCATGAAATCCTCTTAGCATTGCCTCTTGGCCCTGCGTTAGCTCTGCTAGCCTCTGCGCAACCTCTGGAGCTTCTGCGTCGGCCCTTAGACCCTCTGCGTCACACACGTTGACCTCTCCTGGCTCTACACAGCTCCTAGTTGCCTCTGCATAGCCCCCAACTGCCTCTGCGTCAACCTCTCCAGCCTTTGCACTGTCTCTCTGGTACCAACTCTGCTTCTGCTATATATTCATTGCCCCTCGCTACTGATCACTGATTCTATCTCTCTTAGCAAACCCTGCTCCAGAGAATAGAATGACTGATCACTCTGGTGTGTTCTCCAACTGACCCTCAAGCCTCCTCTTATACTTTTCTCGTTGGTCCATCAACGATTGAGATAAAATCTCTAATCAACGATTAAGATTAGATTTGGCTTGATCCATGACTTTTGGAACCTTCTAACCCAGTTTTATATTAATACCCATTAATATTTTAATTTTCCTAAGTTTAGACTTAGGAAATCCATTAAAAATATTAATTATTTTAATATCTCCCAAACTGGTTAGAATCTGTCCAAACCGTTTTTGGGTCTTGGAGATCTCATGTGCTTTAGCCTCTCCACCAATTTTCATGGCTAGAGCACATCTGATGCTACCCGAAATCAACAGGTAGGATGTCTCGGCAAGAGAAGGATGAACCGTTCGTCCTGCCTACATGTCGCCAGGGGGTATCACAAGGGAAGGATGAACCACTCACCTTGTACACAACAAACCACTAGGGAAAGGCTAAAACACTCACCCCATGGTTGCTCACCGCTCCAAGAAGTACCCCAAGACCCCCATAGCTCCCAGAGCTCAATGTCCATATCATACAGTATCCTCATAAGAGGGTATCTCCACGACTCCAAGTCGTTGTTGGAAGGCCAAGAATTTGACCTTTCCCAGGGGCTTTGTTAGAATATCGACGACCTGATCGTCAGTCCCAATGTGATGGAGCCATATTGCTCCTCGTTGTATCATGTCCTGGATAAAGTGATACTTGATATCTATTTGCTTGGAGCGATCATGAAACATAAGATTCTCTGATAATCTGATCCCACTTTGGTTGTCGCAGAGGATCACGATGGTATCTAGCCAACTCCCTTTTATATTTGTGAATGAGAGGCTCTGCACCTGTCAGAAAGAGGTCATCTAGATAAAGTATCAGAATGAGAGGTTTATCATTTTCAACCTTAAAGTAAAGGTTCAGATTGGCTCTTCTAGTGAATCCCAACTTCATCAGATAGCTATCGATCTTCTCATACCAAGCCTGGGGTGCTTGCTTCAATCCATAAAGATCTTTCTTCAACCTGCATACATGAGATTTCCGATCATGAACTTCAAACCCCTCGGGTTGTTCCACATAGACTTCCTGTTTGATTGGACCATGCAAGAAAGTGGTCTTGACATCCATCTGATGTAGGTTCCATCCTTGCGAGGCAGCAAGGGCTATGATCGAGTAGATGGTGGTGTATTGGGCAACAGGTGCAAATATCTCATCGTAATCTACACCTTCCTTTTGAGAGAAGCCTCAAGCAACAAAGCGAGCCTTGAACTTTTCTACACTTCCATCAACTCCATGCTTGATTTTGTAAAGCCACTTAGAGGTGACAACTGATTTGTCCTAGGGTCTAGGGACCACATCCTAGACATCATTCTTCATAATTGACTCGTATTCTTCATTCATAGCATCCTTCCATACTTGTTGCTTCACGACTTCTTCGAATGATGAAGGCTCATTTTGAATGATAGTGCTCATGGCAGTCAAATATCCTTGGTACTTGTTCAACTTCTTGCTTTCACAAAAAGTCCCCCTTGGTGCAATGTGTCTCTCGACATCTTCGAGAGTCTCCCTAAGCCATGAGGGTCTCCTCTTGGAGGAGGAAGGCTCATTAGGAGGAGGATCAATAGGATCCATAGTTTCATCAACATCAGGCATCGATTTGTTCTCTTTTTCACCTTGATTTCCTGTGTCAGCTTCTTTGCCCTTCCTCAGGATGGGAAGGTTGTTGATCTTCCTGAGGGCCATATCTTCGTCGAAGGTGACATCATGACTTATCTCAACTTCTTTTTGACCAGCCACATAAATTCTATATCTCTTAGAATTTTCACTATAGCCCACAAAGATTTCTTTCTTCCCAGATGCACCCAATTTGCTTCTTTTCTCTTTCGGCATATGAAAATATATGGGGCTTCCAAAAATTCTAAATTGAGAGACATCATGTTTCTTACCAGTGAACATTTCTTTGGGAGCCTTGGAGTCCAATGCTTGATGAGAACATCAGTTTTGAACATACACAGTGGTATTTGCAGCTTCAACCCATAGAAACTTTGGAAGGCCTTGATCATGAAGCATGGCACATACAACTTCTACAATAGAGCGTTTCTTCCTTTCAGCCACACCATTCTGCTCGGGAGTATATGATGTTGTAGTCTCCCTCTTAATGCCAACTTCTCTGCAATAATATTGGAATTCATTGGATTCATATTGAGTCCCATTATCAGTCCTTAATATATTAATTTTCTTCTCGAATTGGTTTTCGATCAAGGCTTTGAAATGTCGGAACCAAGTGAACACTTCATCCTTCTTCTTCAAGGAGTAGATCCAGGTCTTGCGAGAATGATCATCCACAAAGGTGAGATAATATAGGTATCCTCCCAAGGAGTTTACGGGCATCATACCGGATATGTCAGAGTGGATCAATTGCAATATGTTTGTGGTCTTGCTATTAATTGAGGGGAATGGTTCCCTTGTAAGTTTTCCTTCGACACATCACAGACATACACCTTCATGCTCTACTTTGAACTCGGGCATACCTGTCACCATCTGTCTCACATCGGGTAGGGCCTTATAATGAAGATGGGTGAACCTCCGGTGCCATAGTTCAAATTGTAGAGATGTGTCACAAGACATGGCTCCCAATGGACTTCCTCCAACTTGATACAAAGTGTCAACCCTAAATCCAAGAGTAAAAGTATCTTTAAAATTTCTCTTCCAAACACGTACCTTTCCATCGATAAAAGCCACCTTGAATCCTTTATCTTCCATTGCTGAAATGGACACGAGGTTCTTCTTGAGATCGGGTACATATAATACTTCTTGCAAATGAATAATGTTACCTTTATTCAATTGAAGGGTATCATTCCCTACTCCCTTCATAGGATAGGTGGCATCGTCTCCAAGGATGATCTCCAAGTTTGTCTCCTTTTCTATCAGATTAGAGAGGGCTTCCTTGTATCTGGTGAAGTGCCTTGAGGCACCATTATCAATCAGCGAATTTCCCAAAGTGTCCGGAGGAGAGGCAGTGGAGAGGGCTGATATAAGATAGTACTCTTTTTGCTTATTGTTAACACTTAACAACATTGGATTCATCATACCTGGAGTTCCTTGATTTCTTGGAGGGTCGACCATTTCCTTGATGTTCCGCATTCCTTTTTCCTTTGCCATTGGACCTGCCATTCCTTTGATCGTTGTTGTTGCCCTTGGAATGACTGTGATCATCATCATGCGATGTGCCCCTTCTATTTGGACACTCCCTTGCATAGTGGCCAAACTTATTACAAACAAAGCATCTTCCCTTCCTTCCATTTTTGAATCCCGACCTTCCTTGAATTTGCTTCTTTGAACCTGCATTGTTCTTCCTCTTGGCATGGGCGGAGAATGCAGTGGGTTGCTTCTATTAGAAGGCATTTCTTGCTCCACCATTCTTGTTTCTTCTTGAATGCATCTCGACACCATTTCTTCAAACCCTGGAATTCGATCATTGTTGAGTATAATGGTTCTAAATATACATACCACTCAGGTGGGAGTCCTCCAAGGGTAGTGAGAGTAAGTTTCTCGTCAGGAATGACTTCTCCAATCGAGAGTAGATTATTCTTGATCTCAGTAATCCTCAAGAAATAGGATTGAATGTCCTTGTCCTTGCCCTTCTTAATATCCTTAAACTTATTCTTGAGAAAGAGAATTTGATTAACATTACTAACCTTGAACATGCCAACCAACCTGTCGTAGATCTCCTTGGAGGTCTTCAATTCAGAGATATAGGCCACCAGATGCTTGTCAATGGAATCCTTGATAATCTTCTTCGTTTTGACGTCAGCCCTATTGTACTTGGTCTTTGCAGCAGCTAGTGCATTTGAAGGAGGTTCAGGGATTTTCCCCTCCACATAATCCATCACTTCTTTTTCTTCCAAGGTCAAATCAAGTGACATCTTCCATTCATGATAGTCAGATTTATCTTGGAGCTTGTCTTCAGCTGAGAAGTAGGATGAGGAACCCATTGAGTCTTTTGTCCAACTGTCTTTAGTGATTGCTCTTTCACTCTTGCTTGGGCTTTGTCTTCACATAAGCTCTGATACCATGTTAATTTTAGGCAACAATGGTATGTTCTATGTTTTAGAGCAATTTTACTTCAATTTCCCTATTAGCCCAATATCAATATCCAATTTAGCAATCACATCAACATGATAATAAAATGCAGATAGAACATAAACATAAACAATAGAAGACAAGCCAAGACAAGAGGACACAAGATGTGGCACTAGCCAGGGACAAACCCCAATGTGGGTAAACCCTTGATCAATTCTTCTTTTAGTCTTCAATAGTTCAGCAGAGAGAGATAGTACAATTTACAAATTCTGACAATTTATAACAACAACAAAAGAGCCCTAACTAGAAAAGTCAACGTTCGTCAACAGATTTGACCCTCAAAGATTCGGTCAACTTCGGTCAACTTCGGCCTCCAAACACCAAGATGAAACAACCCTTAAAATAGCGGAATTCTGCACAGTCAAAGTTTGGTCAAAAAATCAACTCGCGGTCAGCCCTAACCTCAGTCAACGGATTGCCTCTATTTCTGTGCCCAAAAATGCGGCCTACCCAAACAGAAATTCCTCACACAAAACCGTAGTAAAAGATGGTCAACGCAGCCAAAACAACCTCCTGAAGTTTTCGGTCAAATTTGGTCAACGCAGGGACAGCGAGAAAACAACCTTTCCTTCGCACATGTGGAAAGAGAGAAGTCCAGAAATCCATATCCAATCATGTGAGAAGAGAGAGGTGTGTAGATGAAGTGTGTCCAAATGAGGATGAGGCATCATGTATTTATAGCCAAACATTGAGGATGAATAGACGTGGCTGTTCGGCTTCTGAGCCTACATGAGTTTGCTGGCTGGCCTTGGCAATTTGTCCATAATCAAAATAAATTCATTGGCACCAACGCATTCATATTTATTATTATTAAAAGATAGAAGATGATTAAAATTTGTGGGAGGCCCTTGGCTTTATACTGTCTTGGGTGCCTCTTGGTGAATGCATGCCCTTTGCCTAATAACTACTAATTAACTATTTTTTTATATAACATTGCCTCCCTCCCAAAAATGCTTTGTCCTCAAAGCATACGTAACGACGGATGTTGTTGACGAAATGCTTCAGTCTCCCAAGAAGCTTATTCTTTTGGTAAGTCCTTCCACTTGATCAAGTATTCCTTGATTAAACGAGATCGAAGCTTCTTTTCCTTGGTGGATATGATACCTTCTGGTTCTAAAATGACCCTTCCTTCATCATCTAAGGACGAAAGCGTTGTTTGTGCTGATTGATGTTCGCCCAGTGCCCTTTTAAGGCAAGATACATGGAAGACGTTGTGAACTCGACCTTTATTCGGAAGTCGTAAACTATATGCAACTTGGCTGATCTTTTTGTTGATCTGGTATGGTCCATACAACTTTCGTGCTAATTTATTTTTTCCTTTTTGTTTCAAGGACAACTGTTTGTATGGCTGGAGCTTGACAAATACCGATGCTCCCACTTCAAATTCTCTCTCGATTCTGTTTTGGTCAGTTTGTTGCTTCATACTGTTTCTTGCATTATTTAAATTTTCTTTTAGGGTTTGGACGATTTTTTGGGTTTCTTCTAGTTGGTTTTTAACAGCTGGTAGATTTATTTGGATGGTAGCTAGATCCTTCCATTTCGGAGGTTCGTACCCATACAAAGCTTGGAATGGAGTCATTTTTGCTAACGTATGATAAGTAGAATTATACCACCATTCAACGAGATGCAACCACTGAATCCACTTATTTTGTTTTTTTGTAGCGTAACAACGTAGGTAGGCTTCCAAACATTTATTGACAACCTCCGTTTGTCCATCTGTTTGAGGGTGGTAAGCAGAACTCATATTTAGGTATGTTCCTATATGGTTGAACAATTCCTTCCAAAAATTACCCTTAAATTTGGCATCTCTATCACTCACAATGACTTTCGGAAAACCGTGTAATTTATAATTATTTTTGCAAAATATCTCAGTGATTTGTTTAGCTGAGTCTGATTTCTTCATTGTAATAAAGGTGAGCATATTTGGTGAGTTTGTCGACTACTACGAAAATCTTATCCTTGCCTTCAGATGCAGGTAATCCCTCAATAACATCCATTGATATTTCTTCCCATTTTTGATTCAGAATGTTTAAAGTGTGAAGTAATCTAGGTGTCGTAATATTTTCACTTTTATTTCTTTAACATTGTCATATTCTGCTACTACATATTTCTGAATATCGCGACTCATCCCCTTCCAAAAGAATGATTGCCGTGCGTTGTAGTAAGTTTTAAAGAATCTGACATGTCCGACTGACAGTGAATCATGTGACTCCTTGAGTATCCTGGATTTAAACTTGGAGTTTGAATTCAGATAGATTCTTCCTTTGTACCATAGAGTATCATTCTTCCATTCTAATTTTGAGTTGTCTAGAAGGTTATTGTTTATCGCAGTTATTTCTGGATCCTTGGCATACTCACTTTGAATCTCATTAAGCCATTTAGGAACAACAACCGAGACTAAGTAATGTTGGTTCTTTGTCCTTCCTGGACAGGGCATATGCTACTACATTGTCTTTTCCCTTTTTATGTAGTATCTCCATGTCAAAGGCGACAATTTTTTCAATCCATTTTTGTTGTTCTTCGGAAAGTGTTTTTTGTTGAAGGAGGTGCTGGAGACTGTTATGGTCTGTCCGAATGGAGAACTTACTTCCCAAAAGATATTGTCTCCACTTGGCCAGTGCATGCATAATAGCGAGCATTTCCTTGTTGTATGTGGACTTAAGACATTCTTGTTTATTGAGCTTCCTGCTGTCAAAAGCTATTGGATGCCCTTCTTGCATTAACACTGCACCTATATCGAACCCGGAAGAATCACACTCAATGATAAATGGTTTAGAGAAATCTGGAGTTGCCAATATCGGGGCGTTAGACATAACTTCCTTCAATTCTTCAAAATACCTTCCTGCTTCCTCATTCCATTGAAATGAATTCTTTTTTAAAAGGTTTGTTAGAGGTGCAGTTATATGTGCATAGTTTTTAATAAATCTTCGGTAATATCCAGTCAATCCTAATAACTCTCTTAGCTTGGATATATTAACTGGTTTGGTCCATTCCTTTATATCTTTGATTTTATTAGAGTCCACTTTTACGCCTTCATGGGATATAATGTGTCCGAGATTCTACTTCTTCCTTTCCAAAGGTGCATTTGGATTTTTTTGCGTAGAACTAATGCTCTTTCAGTAGTGTAAGAACTTTATCCAGATGTTGTAGGTGCCCCTTCCAAGTTTTACTGTAAATTAAAATATCATCAAAGAATACCAATACAAACTTCCTAAGATATGGAAGGAATAACTCGTTCATAGTGTCTTGGAATGTTGTTGGTGCATTGGTTAACCCAAGTGGCATTACTTTAAATTCCTATGACCTTTGTGAGTTCGGAACGCCATTTTTGGTATGTCTTCCAACCTAATTCTGATTTGGTAATACCTTGACATTAAGTCCAATTTTGAGAAGTATTTTGCGCCATGTAGTTCATCCAACATTTCGTCGATAAAGGGAATTGGGAATTTGTTTTTAATCATTATTTTGTTTAATCCTCTATAATAAATGCATAGCTTGAATGATCCATCCTTCTTCCTTACCAATACCACTGGAGCAGCATACAGACTCTTACTTTTTGAGATGATCCCACATTTTAAAAGGTCTTGGATTAATCTCTTAATTTCGGTCTTTTCGTGATGTGGATATCGATACGACTTGATGTTGACAGGGTCTGATCCTGCTTTGACTTCGTTTGTATGCTCGATTTCCTTATTAGGAGGCATTTTCCTGGGCATGTCTTGGAATACCATTTCATGCTTCTGAATTAGTTCTTGTACTTCTGGTGACTCTTCGCTGATCATGTTTGCAGATAACATTTCTAATTGGTGACATTGTACTACATAAGCTGGTGCTCTTTTTCGAATCATCTTCATCATTTGGGATGATGACACGATTTGATTTTTTGGTGCTTGGGATCCATATAACTTGTACCTTTGCCCTTTCCAGTTAAAGCTTATGAACTGCTCTTGATGGTTTGGCGGAGTACATGCCTAAGGTTCATAGCCATTGAATACCTAAGATCACATCTACTCCTCCTAATGGTACAATGAAGAACGGGGATTCTAAATTAAAGTCTTGAATCTGCAATTTGACCTTATGGCATTTCCCTACCTTTTCAATCTTCTTACCGTTGACTACCATCACCTTCATGTTGGGCAAGGGGAATGATAAAATGTTGAGTCTCTTTGCCATGGTTGCATCTAAAAAATTGTGGGTGCTACAGGAGTCGATGAGAACCACTACGTTGTTCTTCTTTATATATCCTTTCAATTTTAGAGTCTGGGGTTGTGATCTACCTGTCATAGCTGATAGTGACACTTGCAGAATACTTCCGTCATCTAATTCTAAAGAGAATTATGGGGCATCTTCTATTCCTTCTATGTTTGATTCATCACTGTTTGAATCATTAGTTGTTTCACGATTATATAGGTTCTTTGATTCTTTTCCTTTAGCACACCTATGTTTAGGGTCCCACTTCTCGCCATAGCGTATGCATTTGCCTCCTTTTATCCTTTGCATTTCCACGTTAGATTTTTCGCTTTCATGAAGATGTGGTGGAACATATCTTATATTATTTGTGTTGACCACTACGTGTCAATCACCAATAGCAGTACACCCCTTTTTTTCGCAAAAGGGATAACGCATGATCGACATATCCGTGCTGTTCAACTATCATCATCAGCCTGAGGATCATCTTATGATGTAAACCCAGTCTGCATGTGTATAATGTAAATAATCTCAGCAGATCCGTGTCGTGTATGTAATCACCTAGGTGAACCTACTTTTCTAGTGACGATCTACATTCCGGGAGGTTTTTTGTCTCACCGATCCATTCTCTGATGGTCGGCAGAGTTTTCCTTCGGCCTTACCCCAAAGTCGGAATGGAATTTGCCACTGGCATCTTAGGGGAGTCCAAGTGTTCTAGATCGAGTCTATGTAAAAGTGATTTGGGAATAATCTACTATTTGGTTAGATTATTTTATTACAAATTGCTTGATCTGCTAGATTATATTTGTGTCGCGAAACTGGATAGTCTGTGAGGGTCTTTTTCAAATGGGTTTTTCCCCTTGAGATGTAAAAAATGTAAAAATCATGATGTAAAGTGTCTTGACGATTAGAAAAATAATTTATCCCCTCATAGGTCCTAGGTCCTAGGTAAATTTAAATTTTCCAGAGGTAAATTTCGTGGATCCTTTAAAAAATTAAATCTTAACATGTCCAGGGACTAAGGTTAATTGATTATTTTGCTAAATTTTATGCCTTGGGTCCCTGGGGTTAAGTCAAAGTCAAAAATTTGAGAAAATAAATGCGAAATTTTTATTTTTGAATTTATTAAAATGCATTTAATTGAAAAATTCGAAATTTCCTCAATATTTAAAATTTTGACGGATGAGATTAAAAGAAATTTTGATTCTCATCAACGGTCGAGATCACTTTGACAAGGATCACTCAAACTAGCCATTGGAGGATTTATCTTTAAATAGGAGGTCATTTGTCAGTCAGTATTATCCGATCTTTTGATCGTGTACTAAGTGAAAAGCTCTCTTGTAATCTTTTTTATGAGCAATAAAGAAAGACTTTGGGGTTAATTTCTGCTGGTGTTACTCTTCATGGAAACGCTGTAAGATGTATTATTTTCGTGCGTAATTTCTTTTTTGCCATTAATAATAGCTTCTGAAGAGTGATTTGAATATAGGTATCTTGCTCAGTCGTTGGAATTTGAATGATAATTTAAAATTTGAATCTAATAGCAGGTAACTCTATTAGATCTGAATTATATTATTGTTTTTTGCTATATGTTGACGACTGAATGGAGTTTTGCAGGAAAATCCTTGATTATTAGATCATCAGGCGTTCGGGAAGTTCTCGGCTGAACCAGCCAACTCCCGATCCGTGTTTTCTGAAGAGCCCAGTTTGAATTTGACCTCGGGCTTATCATAAGATATTTTTATGGGTGATGCATGAAGGTTTTGAGCTTAGTACCTCCTCTAAAATTAAAAAAATTTAATTTTTCTATGCTAAATCGTTAGATCTGGTTGTTAAGAGCCTTAGATCATCAGATCTGGGAGCGGAGTTAGACTCACACTCCCCAGATATGATAGATCTGCCATTTATGTACATAGATCTGTAATTAATTTTAGTTTTCTGACTTGGGTTTTCGGGGTTCTAGTGTTTTTGGGTCATTGTGTATATCGTTTGGGTGTTTTTTTCGTTGTCTTGCAGCTACAGATCTGAAGCTGAAAGTTGTGCAGAGTCCACATCTAGGCCCTGGAGGGTAAGATATGGATTTCTGGTTTTCATCAGCATCATTCTAGCAGGGATTATGTCCAGATTCTGAAGTCCAAAGGTTTAAATTTAAATTCAGAGCTGGAAATTTCGTGAGGATTTCAGGGTCAAATCTGAAGCAGGTTGATTCAAATTTTAATTAAGATTTCTGCAAATTATTTAAGAAAATCTGGTGGATTTAAAGAGGTTCGGGCCCCCCTTTTTTGGTTTGTTGCCTGCATTTTCAATTTTCTGCTGTATTCTTCTTTTCCAGAAAATTTCCAGGTCCTTTTTTAGGGTTTTTGGAAAATTTCGAAATTATTTTCTGAGTTTGGGTTTTAAATTTAAAAAAAAAAAATCTGGAAAAAGCTTGGGTTTGTTCCTGAGTTTTCTGACCAGATCCTTGTTGTCCACCTTCGTTGCCTCTAGCTTCAAACCCTTATGCTCCTCAACCCGCAGCGTTGAGCCTCCATCCCTCTCATGCTGCCTTTAGACCTTCGCTGCTTAGTCTTTTTGTCAGCTCCCCATCGAGCTCCCATCCTCACGCAGTCTTTCAAACCTACATTCTCCTCACTACTGTCCGCAGCTCCAACGCTGCCATACCCCTCTCTTGGCTCTCTCCTTGCTGCTGCGTATCCATCTCTGCTCCACACCTCTTCGCTACCATCCCTCTTCGTCCAACTCGCTGCTTCCAAACTCCTCTCCACGCAAACCCGCAGAAGTCAGCTTTCCTTCACGTAGTCCAAATTGCTACCACTCCGCAGCCATCTCCACCTTGCCCAGCCTTCCTCTGGCTGTTCAATCAAACCCACCTCGCTGCCTATCTGCAGACAGCTCCCTCGGCCTCTTATCTGTGTCTATCCCTAACCCTCTCAACACCATCTGTCCTACGCTGCCACAACCCCCATCTCCTTCCCGTAGCTCCATCCACCTGCAAAACTTTCTAGCCTGCTCCATCTCACTGCCTTTGTGGCCTCTTCTACTCTGTCCCTTCTTTCTGCTGCCCATCGCTCAAACGTTGAGCTCCCTCGGCCTTCATTCCCGTGGCTCCATACGCTGCCTCATTTTGCTATCACTCCCACTCTGCCGCAACTCTGTCCCTTCATCACTTCTCCATTCCTCTGCCATCTCTATTCGTTGCTCTAAAACCAACCGTCCCTGCATAAATCCGCGGACCTGCAGCTCAACTATCCTCCTTCTGCTGCCATCGCAGTTCCCTTCTTCTCACGCTACACTTCCCCTCGCTCCTCAATCCTTTTCGCGGACCTCACCTGCAAATCCAAACAGAAAACAACATTTCAAAGTTTTTTTTTTGTAAATTTATTTATTTATATTGTATAGTCATATGATCAAAATTAGTTTCCTTTCGGTGTTAGTGTTTGGGTATAGTTAGACTTAGGGTTAGATTGGGTTTAGATAAATTTTGATTTTGGCTTGTATGGTTAGTTTAGTCAGCTCATTCAATTTTGTTTTATTTTGTGTATATATTTAGGTTAGCCGCAGTCCCCTTTTATTTATTTATTTCACTCATATATTCGTTAGCTTTCATATTTATTTAGTTAGCATATGATTTTTTCTCTTTTAGTTTCATTCGAATTTTTTTTTTTGGTTAATTTATTTCATTTAAAAATGAAAATCTAAAAAAAAAAAACTTAAAAAACTACAAAATCCTAAAAATTAAAAATTTTAAAAAATCCTAAAAACATTAAAAATCCTCAAAATCCTAAAATTTAAAAAAAAAGGTCTAAAAATTTTAAAATTTTGGTGTCGAATTTAAGAACGAAATAAATTAAAGGATTTACGCTTAGACATCAAAATTTTTAATCTGGCTCATGGCCCATTAAAAGTTTCGATATTTTAACCCTTTGATTTGTTTTTCACATTAAATTAAGTTCCCAAGGAATAATTAATTTTTTTTAACCTAAAGTTCCTTTGTGTTATTTGATCATTAAATGCATTTTTATGATTTTCCTATGGTCAAAGTACGATAAACATTTTGAAGTTATAGTGACTATTGGAGAAAATTAATTCTAGATCTTGGTCATTAACGATAATCATTTTAGCTTTGGAATATCTTGCGTGATACAGTTTTGGGCATTTATTGATTATTCATGATTGTCATTATTCGTCACATATTGAAAATCGTTCTGGACAACTTGTTTTATTTAGTTGATGGTTAATTCAAATATTAAAGACATTGGTCTATAATTGTTTCTATCTTGTGGTCGTGTCTTGTTTATGTTGGTGTTTAATCTATTCATCTGATTTAATCGTTTAGATTCATCAAGTTGTTCATCATTAAAATCTCCTAGAGCCCGTGATCCACAAGATTTCTCATCCATTTACCTTAGGGACTACCCCCTTTGACTTGCCTAGGAGATAGTCTAAACGGAGTGAGTAAGGATTAAGAGTGACAGCCCTTACTCTGAGCGTTGTCGCGTTGCCTAGACACTTTGTGCGACAACAATCTATATTCACAGACTGGGGCATTCTTCGTCTTGAATATACTTTTTCCGATTTTGACCACAGTACCTGTTCAAATTTCTTTTCAACAACGTTTGCTTTTTGTCTTGCTACTTCTATTGACGTAATGTCATGAAGCTCAAGTTCTACTCGTAGATGAGTTTTAAGTTCGGAGATGTATGATTGAATTATACGAGATTTTGATAACCTAGGTACTTGTGTTGCTAAGGTCTCCCATTCTCGAGTGTATTCATCCACATCTCCTTTTTGTTGCAATATGATGAGTGTTGAAAAGAACTCTTCTTTCTTTACACCTTGGACTCTTTTAAAGAATG
Organism: Pinus taeda; assembly: GCA_000404065.3. Classification (NCBI taxonomy): domain Eukaryota; kingdom Viridiplantae; phylum Streptophyta; class Pinopsida; order Pinales; family Pinaceae; genus Pinus; species Pinus taeda. The sequence goes on from APFE030340878.1 coordinate 39,423, forward strand.
CATCCTTAAATTTTCTCCAACTGATAGCGAGTGTCGTTTTCTTCCACCACATATACCAATTATATGCTTTGCCTTCCATTTTCATGGAACCGTGCCTAATCTTTTCGTCATCATTGTCAATATCGTAAATCTGGAAATATTCTTCTGCTTTATTCAACCACACAACGTTGCATTTTTCGTTACCATCGAATTTGGGTAGCTTGATTTTTGCTCTTCATTGATATGTCACTAACGGTGGAGCGAAAAGAGGGTATTGATTGGCGAATGAATTCTAGAGCTGCTTATTTGAAAAAGCCGCGTTACTATTTTCTTGACGGTGCGTGGATGATTTTTTTGGAGACAGTTTTTTCATGAGAATCTGCTGAATTTGTAGAATCTGATGAATTGTGCGGCTGATTACCTCCATCATCCTGGAGTAGTTGTTCGGGTGTAAATTTTATTTTGTCACACAAAATGGTCAGAATTGCCATTGTCTAATTATGATTCATTTCGGATTTGATATGGTTCTGCCCAAGCGATTGTTCTATCCAGTTTGTCATATCCTGAAGCTTCTTGATGTCGTTGGAATGTTCGGTAACCTTACTCTCGAGATCGACTAGTTTTTGGTTAAAATCATCAGAATGGCTCGTAATCCTATTTTCAGGATCAATCAGTTTTTTGCTGAAATTGGTCATTGTCATCGACGACATTGAACGGGTTTGTGGGGGTGTATATTTGTCTGCCAGCTTAACTT
>APFE030340878.1:45857-66146 GCA_000404065.3 Pinus taeda
CTTTTGGACCATTCTAACACAGATTCATATTAATATACATTAATATTTTATTTTCCCTAAGTTTAGACTTAGGGACTCTATTAAAAATATTAATTATTTTAATATCTCCTGATCTTCCCAAACCCTTTCTGGGTATTGAAGATCTCATGTGCCTCAACCTCTCCGCCAAATTTTGTGGCTAGAGCACATCCGATGCTACCCCAAATCAACAGAAGGATGCAGTGGAATACATAGTGGAATGCGGTTTGGTGAAAATGCGGCGGACTGCGTAGTGCAAAACACAGTGCGATGAGACAGTGGGATGCACAATGGGAGTAACTGTGTGCAAAAAAGTAGTGAGGCTTTTCAGAGGCCCCAGGTGCTCTGATACCAGATGGCACAAATGCAGTCAAATACTCAACAAATTCATATTTATTATTATTAAATGATAGAAGATGATTACAATTTGTGGGAGGCCCCTGACTTTATACTGCCTTGGGTGCCTCTTGGTGAATGGGCATGATCTTTGATTAGGCCATTTGCCTAATAACTACTAATTAATTAATTTTTTATGTAACATTCATATCTTCATTTGTACATGTCAGAATCAGATGATTTTTAGATCAATCCGACACCTCTCGGAGAGAGAATATCAGCTGTCATAAATAAGATGACCCATGTGGAGTTTGGCCCTAGTTGCCAATTTTAACATTATATCTTTCTATTGGACAACCAACGGCCTAGATTAACTCCTAATCAAAGGCTCAGATCGTTTTGGCTTGATCTCCGTCTAGACTTTTTCTAGAAGTTACACCCACAATTAGATTAATACCCATTAATATTTTAATTTTCCTAAGTTTAGACTTAGGAACTACATTAAAAATATTAATAATTTTAATAAAATCGTCTCTGGGTGGAATTTCCCAAAACGCTTTTTGGGTTCTTTGGAATACATGTGCCCAAGCCTCCTTGCAAAATTTGAGGCCTAGAGCACATTTGATGCTACCCCAAATCATCACAATGATCCTTTGGCAAAATAGCCACAATTGTAGGATATCTATTTTGCTAAAATTGCCTAGGACTTGCACTTGGCCATAATTGAAATAAGTATCCCACTTACATAGGTGTGCCGGTCCACTAGCTGGAACATTCCGCTTGGGGGATTTGAACCTAAGTGGGATGAATAGAAATTCCCTTCTTTCCCAATGAGCCAAGCCCCCATTGACATCATTTACTATTTATTGATTGCATTGGTGTGAACAACCTCACAGTGGGCACCACGTTCAAGTGGTCAACAACATTCTCTATTCTGATTATATTAATGCTAATTACAGGAATGATAAGGCGTTGAATCTGCAAATTTAAGAGACAGGAGTGTGTAGGTTTTGGCCACACTATTTTGTATCTTGGTTGGGACATGAACATTGCCATGCTAACATTGCGACATCATTAGTGCCACGCAAATTTTACCATGTCAACATTGCCATGTCAATGTTGTGATGCCGACATTTGACACATGTACAGGTGGAAGATAACATTTAGAAAATTAGTTGAGTGGATCTAGTGGATGTGATCTTTGATGAAATATGATGTGCAGATGACCAGCATGATCTGTATTTAGTTAGGATAAGATTTATACATGCAAACTAATTAAAAGCACATGCACAACAGTTGGTGAAGATTCTTTAGATTTAGATTGTAAGGAAGAGAATTCAGTTTTGAAAACCTTTAAGCTGTGTTTTTTTTGGTAGTTGTCTTAAAAATATAATATGGTTTCAGAGATCTCGTGAGCCTGTGATACTGTGAGGTAACTGTAGCCTTGTGTAAAGAAAATAATCAATCCTAGATGAGATGAGATAAGTATATTAATGCTCAGCAAGTGACCAAAAATCGGTCAGTGGGACTGCATAGTAAAAATGTGATGATGCAGACTGGGAGTGCTAAGGCCACTCCTATAAAAGAAAAAACATCACTAATCTATAAGAACCAAGCTCTAATATTGCAAAGTTGCAAACTAAAAGTAAATACAATGCTGTGGAAGATGGCGCAAGTAAAAGGGCCTCATGGTTCAATGGCCCTGTCATGAGAAGAATAAAAAATTTTGCTTCACCCATGAGTGTTAGACAACATGATGGAGAAAGGCTAGAAGTTGGGTTTAGAGAAGGAGAGTTGGACCATAAAGTCTATGAACTTCTTGTTTCAAAAACTTAAGTCTAGGGGGAAGCTTTAGAACTAGGTATGAACCAGTTTTAGAGCATCGTTAATATTTGAGGAATAGTTATCTTTCACATTATGAAGATCAAAGCCAGTTGCTATAGATCTAATCTTGTTTAAGAGATGGCAGGACTATTCAAAGTGATATACACCCAAACTTAAATTATCTTAATGGCGGAAGCCTTGTCATTGAAAATTCGAACGAAACATTAGTATGGCTAGAAAACTGTGGAGCATTGTAGATGGAAAGAAATCGAGGCCAAATAATGAGGACAAAGTATCTTATTATGAAGCTGCACTCAATGTAGTTATGTTCCTGTTTGAGGGTTTAAACTTGTAATGGTTTTCAAGGCTTAAATTGAAGCTGAGATCGTCAACAGCGATCAGCATGCATTTCAAGTATTATTTTGAGTTTTTCCAATTCTGGCACAATTTTATTTTAAACTATCATACTTATATAAATGGCTTGACATGAGTTGGATACCTTCAATTTCTTTGGCCATTCATTTCTACTTTCTCTTATGATTCCACAAACAATATGTGTTTATTAAAGCCATATCGATCCATTTCTGTATTTAATGCATATTTTTCTTGACTTAGTTTTATAGTTCCAGCTAATCTATTAAAAGATATTTCACTTAACTGTAGGCCAATGACCTTATTTGATGACTATAAACTGCAAGGGTTCATGTAAAAGAAATGAAAAGACGGGTAATATAGAAAGAAACTTTAAGTGTTCTTGTAACTTCGAGAATTGTGGCATTAAGCAATATGGAGGATGCTTAAAATATAAGCCCTTGGAGGTTTGGACGAAAGACAAGGAGAACCTCTCTCAGTTTGTTAACGGCTAATTCCTTTTATATATAGTTTAGTGAAAGTTTATATTACCCAAGAAACGTCTAGAAAGAAGATAAAGATGGCTGGCATTTGGAATTGGGAATGAGTCTTAATATCTGCAAATGCATATCAATAAAACTTAGGAATCAAAATGCTTATAAATTTTCAATAGAACTTGGGAATCAAAGATGATTTTCAAGAAACAATGAAAAATATTATGAGGTCTTGATTTCAAATGAAAATACCTCAATTCCTTTTTATATGCTTTTAATACTGTATGCTTGATCTATATCTTCCCTTAAACCTAGAAAATTTGTAAATTAGCAACATTCTTCTTTCATTATTGGCTATCATTAAAATGTAATCTTGTTTATGTGATTGCCTTGGATACTTGTAGACCACTTATCTAGTTGGGAAGGGATGCTGATCTCAGCTTTGTAATCCCTGGAACATGATATTTCCAACACTTCTTCTATGGTTTTCTGTTTTTAATGCATGTCATTCACATTTAGAGCAATGGTGTTAGTTTCATACATACATAATTTACAATTGTACCTGGTCTCTGCAGGAGAAATCAGGAATCCCCGTGCAGTTTGATCGGCTAATTTTTATGGTACTCTTTGGTAACTTTGCTGAATGATTTATTTCCTATCTTGAATTTCCATCGTGTAAATTGATTTATTTTTTCCTTTAGATAGTGTACCTGTATTGGAGAAAGAAAATGATTAGTTTATCATGGATTAATTGGACAGGTAATTGATGGTTTGCCAGCTGAGTTTGTGATAGGCAAGGGAAGGGCTCCCCCTCCTGAGATGACAAGGGAAGCTATGCCATACACACAATTCCTGTTATCCAGTGGAAGGGCATTTGGATATCATTCAAGAGCCGCACCTCCAACAGTGACTATGCCTCGCCTTAAGGTGAAAAGCTTTTTATTATTCACTGTTGCTGTCAGTGGTTAGCCTTAAATATTGTTTCTGATTTTTCTTTTCATTTCATCTCTATATCATTTCTTCTGTCTTATATTGCTAGTACTTTGGATGTGTCACTGAAGGCAATGACCTCGGGAGCGATTGCAGGTTTCCTTGATGTTGCATTCAACTTTAATACTCAAGCATTTTTAGATGACAATATTCTTGGTAAGTTTTAAAAAAGAATGTTCTGATGATGTCTGTAGGATTGTTTATCAAAATCTTTCCTGGGACATTCATTTTCTCTGTATATACTGGATTTGATGGGAACATTGTCTTTTTGGCACTGTCAGGTCAGTTAGCTAGAATAGGCTGGAAGATGGTAATGCTTGGGGATGAGACATGGCTTAGATTATTCCCTAGCCTGTTTATGCGCGAAGATGGTGTTAGCAGCTTCTATGTATGGCATTAATTTCTAATTTTTTGCTCCTAGATTTTTAGATAATGAATCAAAAGATGATCGTTTCTTTTCTTGCATTCTCTTATAACATAAGATTATTTCACCCATATTACTATGGGAAAGAAACCTATCTCTAAACCCATATTAAGAGGAAGATTGCTATATTGTTTTTCCAAGGAAAATTTCACAGAGAAACCTGGAGGATGCTTCTCCACATTCATAGATGGCATTCCTAGTAAACCCATCGGTGCAGTCTAGTGCACTTAACCTAGGGGGATTCAAACTGGGCACTTGCTGGCATGGAACTAGCCAAATACCCAACAACAATGGTAACAACTGATTATGTTAACCCATTGGCTACTAAGAGAAAGATTGCTATTATTTGGAATAGTGAGAATTTAACTTTCAAATGGCTCAACATCATTTTACAATGTTTTATGCCATCCTAATCAAAACCCAGGTACACATATCTTTAGCATTAGCAATATTGGGCTGCAGTGTGTTGGGAAGCTAAATTTTCACTTATTGGATAAGTAACTTGTATGTTTATAATATATAGTTTTTGAGAAATATGTCTTATACAGTCTCTTTGGCTAAGGCTGCCTTGCTATGAGGAGCCTATGTATGCCATAAAAGTTGCCCAAGACTATCACCTGCCTTATCTGCACCCACTTGAGGGAGTTTTAAAGTTTATTTGGATCCCAGTTTACCCTTGGCATGGCATTATTGTTATGGGTAGATTTAGGTGTTAGGTGACATTAATTGCTGCTGTTGGGTGGTTGGTGCTGTTATCACCCAAACCTGTGATGCACAATGTAAAGTCCCAAATGTCAGTCAGAGGAAGCTCAGTGCAACACTAGGGGTTGTTACCTAGCGTTTACCTCTATTGCCTTAGTTGGCACTTATCTAGCTGTGATTCCCTAGGTTGCTACTTCTGAGCTGCAGGTCAAGCTTGGAAGGGGTAATACAAATCAGAGGACGGAGAAATCAATGAAAGTTAGGATGGATCCAGCAACACTGCTGCCTCTGCTATGGGCTGTGAAGTCAAATGCAAAATTGAAAAGTGGTCCAAGTGAGTGTGAAGAAGTCTAATAGGGCATTCGTCTCAGATGAATCCCAACGAATCAATACATATTGATCACCCTGTCAATGTTGGGCAGACAAATATGGTTATCAAAGGAAAGAACACTACGGACAATCCTGTGCATTTATTCAAAGCCAAGTCAAAACCAAGAACTTCATCAAATCAAAACTGCAGATTTAGGAAAGTCTGCTTAATGACAGAACTCAATACAGCCTCTAATACTGTGAACCTTGGGGGATTTGAATCACAATTTGAGTTCAGAAGTACTTCATACAACTAAGGAAAGGTACATCCACTGTAGCATATGATCTAAAGTAGGTTTCCAAGGTACTTGGGTTTCCGAATGACACTCTTTGAAACAGGGCTTTTGGGTTTGTCAGGGGTACACTGTGTCTACCTACCTATCTATCTATCTATCTATGTGTGTGTGTGTGAAAACATTCATAAAATATATATTTTTTTAAAACATACACGTTGCATAATATTATTTTTAGCAAGAAACTACAAAAAATGCACATTGCTGTATTGCATAATAACGATGTCTAATTCTATTAGGATTTATCACATTCATAATTCTAGTTCAAAATTGATTCGTTGAAGTTTTGAACAATCATAAATGATTAGAAAAACACTGAATAGTTGATTTGATCTGTATCATTTGAAAATTGATATCGAAATTAATAGGTCTCGAGTTTTAAAATGTGAAAGGAGTGGCAAGGAAAGATCTTTGAAATCATTTCTCTGTCTATTGCCATCCGCAAATTTTCAGCAAGAAAAGAACAATTTGATATCTGCAATGTGAAAATTTCACTACCGAAATTCTATTGCAGCAATTGGAATTAATTCTTCTAACTGTAAATTAATTTAGCAATTTATTGCTACGACAACAATGAATTAATCACACTGCAATCTTCACAAAAATAAATATTGTGGAGGACAAATTGGAATTTGAGAAAATACTGGCACACGCAAAAATATAACACCGCTATTTTTGGACAAAAGTCCTCAGAAAAACCTGTGCAGCAGCTGAGGGTTTTTATTATTAAGCAACAACGAAAAATTCTGAACAATCTGTGGATGCCCAACTGGTAATCCAATCAACAAAATAATCTGGCCAAAATATTTGTGAGGCAAATACCTCAACACTACCCCTGATCCGACTCCGATAACTGGCAGAACTAGCTAGTCATGCAACCTCTGCATGAGCCTCTGCATAGTGCTTGCACAGACTCTAACTCGCTAAGCCCCGGAACTACTAGAAAAGATGACATCTTGGCTGTCTCTGCCTCTGGAAGGAATTCGCTTGGCCTCTTGGAGAATTTCCGGACCAACTATAACTGAATCACCCTTCCTTTCAGCGAAATCAATCTCCCTTTGAAGCTATCTGTGCTTGGTTTGCGCTGCCTCATTGGGAAATATGACCCTTCTATTGTTGACTCTCCAAAACTGGAAAACTTCCTCTGGACTCACTGTCTATGCCCCTCTTTGTCTTTGCTTCCCTACTTTGGCTCAAACTCTTTTTGCAAAATGTTGATGCTCTCTAGAAAAATCAAACTGCGCAAGGAAATCAATCTCAAGTGTGCTCCTTCATCTACCCATTGACTTCTTCTTGTAATCTCATTGTGGGGTTCCAACGACCAAGATTAAATCTTAATCAATGGTTGAGATTATTTCCTATTTGATTTTTGTGAGTTCCTAGAGAAATCTCACCTTCCTCAATTAATCACTGTTAATTAATCATTTTCCCTAAGTTAGACTTAGGAAAAATTTAATTACTGATTAATTAACTTAATTAAGGCATTTATAGGTGGATTTTCCTGAAACCTTTTTTGGGTTATGGAGTCCTAGTGTTTCTTAGCCTCTCTAACAACTGTCGAGACTAGAACACCATTCGATGCTACAAAAACTAACACTTCCTCATAGCGAGGAAGGTGTTCTAGTGTCGTACTGTTACAACAACCTGTCTTTGCATCATCCTCTATACAAACTGTCGATGTTTGGCCTCTGTCTACCAACCACTGCGCAATTCTGATGCTACATATGTGCTGCTGCTGACACTGCGATACTGCTGCCAACTCTGCATCTGCACAAAAACTCCCTCTCAATTGTTGCTGCCGCTATTGCAACTACTGCAACTAAGAAGCATCGGAAATATTGAATCAACTATGTCTCTGGGCTGCATCTGTCTCCTGAGAATATGACTGCGACAAGCCTTTGCACTATCAACTGGGGAATCTCCACTGCTACTGACTCTACTACTGAGCCTCCTGCTCCGCTGTCAACTTTGCTCCGTGCTCCTTAGCACCTGACTGCAACTAGTTTGCAACTGTCACTCTAGAATCTGATTGCGTCACTGATACTGATCCTTCCTGCTACTGAACACTGTGGGCCCCTGTAGCAAAGTAACAATCCATGAGGACGACACCTCAATGAACACTGCCCAAACCTCTACGCATCTCTAGGATTATAACTCCGTATTGCCCCACCTTATCCATGGAGGTATAGCTGCAAACATGGCAAAATCTTCGTCTAGCCTGGAGGACAACTTGTCTATCTTTGCGGATGCTGCTGCCTAGTCTTTCTTCTCCTACTTGTCCTTCTCCCTTTGAGGACATTGAGTAGTGTAGTGGCCAAACTCGCTACACTTGAAGCACTTGACCTTAGATAGGGCCTTCTTTTTATTCTTCTTCCCCTGTCCTTGACTGGGACCCTTTGATGCAAGGGCCGCATGCTCTTGCTCCTCACCTTTCAAACCCTTGCTGCTGCTGCCACTAATGGAGGTCTTTTTTAATGCTTGCGAGGTCTTTTTTAATGCTTGCCTCATCTCATCTTGCTGTAGGTCTGACTACACCCTGTCCCACCCTGGTAATGTGTCTCGTCCCAAAATGCCTTGGACGAAGACTTCCCATTCCTCTGAGACACTATTTAGGGCCAAACACACAAGCTCTGTAGGTTGAGGTGCTTCCCCAATGGTTGCATGCTGATCCCGGATTTCCTGAATTTTGGTGAGAAAGGGATCTATGCCTTCACCCTTCTCCTACTTGATGTTCTCAGCTTCTCCTTCAAGAACATCTTTTGTTGCTCAGAACGGTTCTGAAACAATCCTGCGAGAGCATCCCACATCTCCTTGGTAGTGTTCTTCCCAGATATATGTGAGACTAGATGGTCTCGAACTCCATCCAGGATCATCCGCTTCGCCTTGGCCATTTCTTTCCTATATTCCTTTAACTGATTTGCATCAGTTGGTACTGCCACAACATTTTCTGCATAGGTCTTCAAGCCGAATTCATCTAGCAAGGACATCCTAGCCTTCTAGATGACATAGTTGCAAGCTTCCTCCAACCTATCCTGATCTCTAAGCCCAGCTGTGGCCATTTCTGAAACTGGAACAAAAATCTCCCTCTTTCTCTTGCTCAGTTGCTGAATTTGCTAATCGCACTCTCTTTTGGTATGAGAAAATTTGTTTACATATACTGTCGGCGGCAACTAGAAATTTGGATTTCCAAACTAGAAACCCTTTAAGAGAAATTCCCATTGTGTGTGTGCACTTTCTCTTCAACCTGACAAGGATCCTGCTCTAGCAACTGCTGCAAAACTTTTTGTGCTTGGATCATGAATTTGCTTTGCGAAAATCAGAGCTGCTCACCTCTACCTGTGTATGCACTCACGACTTTTTTTGTCTATACTCACGTGCCTCGTGACTATACAAAGAATTCACGCGCAGCCCGTGCTGCTGTTTTGGGTGATCTTGCGCGAATCTCGTGGCTTGACTGAGTGAACCCGTGCTGCCCTCCGAAAAAATCCTTTTCTGCAGGTCCCTCTAGTCATGAATTTTACCCTTCGCTTCTGAGCTCCATGTCCATCAAATACACTTTAAAACCATGTAAAAATTTCACTACTGAAATTCTATTGCATCAACTGGAATTAATTCTTCTAACTGTAAATTAATTTAGCAGTTTATTGCTACGATAGCAACAAATTAATCACACTACAATCTTCACAAAAATAAATATTGCGGAAGATAAACTGGAAACTGAGAAAATACTGGCACACACACAAAAATATAACACATTTATTTTTGGACAAAAGTCCCCGGAAAAACTCAACTTGGGAAAACCGGTGCAACAACTGAGGGTTTTTATTAATAAGCAGTAGTGAGAAATTCAGAGTACAATCTATGGATGCCCAACTGGCAATCCAATCAGCAAAATAATTTGGCCAAAATATTTGTGAGGCAAATACCTCAACACCATGCCTGATCCAACTTTGACAACTAGAAAAACTAGCTAGTCGTACAACCTCTGTGTAAGCCACTGCGCAGTGCTTACGTAGGCTCTAACTCGCTAAGCCCTAGAAATGCTGGAAAAGATGACATCCTGTCTAAATGAATTTGCTTGGCCTCCTAGAGAATTTTCGGACCAACTGCAACTGAATCACCCTTCCCTTTAGCAACATCGATCTGCCTCGGAAGCTATCTGTTAAAATTGGCAACTAGGCCCAAATTCCACCCTGGGACAACTCATTTGATGGAGATGATGATTGTATTGGATTCCTCTTTTTGAGAGGTCCAAGGTTGATATAAGATCATCTCATTCGGACAAGCAGAAGTGTGATTTTGAATTTATGCCCACACACATGCAAATTGTTCAGGTCAACCTCATCATCATGTAGGCTCAAGAAGCTCAATGGATCTGTCTCTTCACCCACAACGAATTGTATAAATACAAGAGACCTCACACGTCATTTGGCACATTCATCACTCACACATTCTTCTCTCTCTTCATCTGATTGGTTTGTACAACATTGGGTAGCTTCTCTCTCTCTCACACGTGTGGCAATGAGGACGAGTTTCTGGGCAAAATTGCAAACCTAAATTTCAAAGTTATGGGATAGGTTTGACGAGTGTTGACCAAGGAATTGCTGACTGAGTTTGACTGTGTTTTTGGGGTCAAAAGTTCAATTTTTCTATGCTGCATCTCTGGGCACAAAAATCGAGAAATTCTGACTGTTTGACTTGCATTGACTTCAGGGTTGACTGTTGTTTGACCGCAGAAAAATTACAGTAGTTTTCTCTCTCCTTTGATTGAGTTTGACTGAGCTGTTTTGTGTGAAAATTCTATCACTGCAACAACTGATTTATTTTACCTACTTATTTTCCAATAAGTTATTTATGAAAACCTTGCAGTAAATATTAAAATAAATTCTGTTGTAGATATCACACCATAATACAAAAACAAATACATGCACAAGAATCAAACACATCAACACATATATTTTTGGACAATTGTCCTCGGAAAAACTCAACGTGGGAAAACCGGTGCAACAGAGAGGATTTTATTATTAAACAACTTTTCTAAGTACACTGGGTGCCAAACTGGCTCACCCGACTGAGATAAATTCTCCAGCACCTTTGTTAGGCTCAGCATCAGAGTAACTAGCCTATGCACAGCTCCCAGACCCTCTGCATCAGCACTTGGCCTCTCTGCGTTTCCCTGAGCGGCTTTGCTTTTGCCTTTCTGACCTCTGCGCTGATCCTCTAGCACTGTCCCTGCCTCTAAGCTCCGTACTCGCTACCTCTTGCTGTAATCCAGACCTCTAGTTCGAATTTCTCAGCAAACCTCGCTTCAGAAATCGAATTGACTGGTCTCCCTCAATATATCTCCAACTGACCCTCAAGCCTCCTCTTATACTTTTCCTGTTGATAAATCAATGACCGAGATTAAGTCCCTAATCAACGACTAAGATTAAAATAGACTTGATCTTCGTCTCTTAGAAGCTTCTCATCCTTATCCTTATTAATACCCATTAATATTTTTATTTTCCTAAGTTTAGACTTAGGAACTCATTAAAAATATTAATTATTTTAATAGCTCTTCATTCGGATGGAATTTTCCAAAACGATTTCTGGGTTTTGGAGATCTCATGTGCTTTAGCCTCTCCACCAATTTTCATGGTTAGAGCACTTCCGATGCTACCCCAAATCAACATTGGATTGAATTTATCCTCCTGATTAGGATGAGTTTGACTAAGGAAGACTGAGTTGCTTTGAGGATGATTTGGCGCTGTTTTTGACCAGTGTTGACTTTTTGGTTAGGGTTGAAGTTTGACTGCAGTTGATTGCAGAAATTTACAGGGTTGTTTTGACTTTGTAATACAAAATTTTATATTGGGAAAGTCAATTTGACTTTTGTACTCTCTTTCTCTGTTGAACTTTTTATTTAATAATAAGAAGAATTGATCAAATGGTTTTCCCCATATTGGGGTTTTTCCTTGGAATCTGCCAAATCTGGTGCCCTCTTGTTTTGACTTGTCTTCTGCATTTAATTTTATGTTCTATTTGCTTTTATTGTCAATGTGATAATTGTGATTGCTATTGAAATTGGAAATTGCTATTGGGCTAAGGAACATTGAAGTAAATTGTGCTAAGCATAGAACATACCATTGTTAATTAAAATTGACATGGTATCAGATCCCAGGTGAAGACAAAGCCCAAGCAAGAGTGAGAAAAGAAATCACTAAGGAAAGTTGTTGGACAAGAATATTGGTCTTGATTCAATGACGACTACATCATACTTCAAATCCGAGGATAAGCTCAAGTACAAATCCGACTATCATGCATGGAAGATGACTTTGGAAGAGAGTGATGCTATGGACTATGTAAAGGGAAGAGTAGTGGAGCCTCATTTAAATACACCTGCTGTTGCAAAAACAAAGTAGATGAAAAGTGAGGTCGAATCTAAGAAAATTATTGTAGACTCCATTCAAAAGCATTTGGTTGCCTATAATACCCATTAATATTTTTATTTTCCTAAGTTTGGACTTAGGAACCCATTAAAAATATTAATTATTTTAATAACTCTTCATTCGGGTGGAATTTCTCAAAACGATTTTTGGGTCTTAGAGATCTCACGTGCCTTAACCTCTCCTCCAAATTTCAAGGCTAGAGCACATCTGATGCTACCAAAAATCAACATTCCCTCTTAGTGAGGAATGTGCTCTAGCAATGTTTCACTATAGAAACATCACACTGATCTTACAAATCGGTACCTGTGCTGATGCTTGGTTTGGTGCCTCACATCCCCTGCACCACTGCTTCCTGTGATGTTGCCCATGACACTGCCATTGCCGTACCTATACTGCAGCTTCCTCTCAACATGCTGCCCATAGCACTGCCACTGCTAACTGGTGCACTACAACTCCTAACACTTATCCATTTCTGCTACTGAAATGGATTCTTTACCATCCCCATCTTCTCCCTGAAATAAACAAACTTTGTTCTTCCTAGAGCCTTAGTGAGGATGTCTGCCACTTGTTCTCATGTTGGAGTGTATCTCAACTGTACTGCCCCTCGTTGGACACAGTCTCTGACAAAGTGACACTTGATATCAATGTGTTTCGACCGATCATGAAATATTGGATTCTCAGAGAGCTTGATGCAACTCTGATTATCACACATGATCTTGGTTGCTTCCATCCTTCTCCTGAATAGATTCACAAGCAATTTCCTAAGCCATATGGCTTTGCACGAAGCTGTGTTAGCTGCCATATATTCTGTTTCAGCTGAGCTTAGAGCCACAAATTTCTATTTTATACTGCACCAGGAGGTCATTCCTGATCCAATGTTGAAACCAATTGTACTTTTCCGATCTACTGAACTTCCAGCCTGACCTACGTTAATGAACCCACTCAGCGTGATGTCATTGCCTTTGGTGTATAATAGTCCATGCTCAACTGTTCCTTGTATATACCTGAGAACATGTTTGGCTGCTGCCCAGTGTGCCCTCTTAGGTTCCACCATGAATTGACTGAGGGTGTTGATAGTGTAACAAATTTCTGGCCTCGTATTGACTAGATACATTAGGTGCCCTATAAGCTGTCTGTATAAGGTGGGATTAACGTCTTTATCTTCGGATGCATCAATCTTCTTCCAGTGGGTGATCATTGGAGTAGCCATAGGTCTACAATCCTGCATCCTGAATCTCTTCAAGATTTCTGTAGCATATCTCCCTTGTCCAAGGAAGATCTCACCCTTCTGCTGCCAAACTTCCAACCTCAGGAAATAATGCATCTGCCCCAAATCCTTCATGTCGAATTCTGTGGCTAGGTTCTTCTTGTAGTCATTGATGAGCTTGGATGATCTTGTCAGGAAGAGATCATCCACATATAACACTAGGATTAGAGGCTCATTCTCTACAACCAAATAGTAGAGATTAGGGTTTGTGTCCCTCTTGGCGAACCCCATCTTTTGCAAGTAGCCATCAATTCGACTGTACCATGCCCTAGGTGCCTGTTTAAGCCGATACAAGGCTTTCTTTAATTTGCATACATGAGATTTCTTCTCATGTGTCTCAAAACCTTCTGGCTGTTCAATGTATACTTCCTCTTCTATTACCCCATTCATGAATGTCGTCTTGACATCTATCTGATGAATCTCCCACCCCATTTGTGCTGTGAGAGATATCACAGTTCTAATAGAAGTATACCTGGCTAATGGGGTGAAGGTTTCTTCGTAGTCTATCCCTTCCTTATGAGCATACCCCTTAGCCACAAACCTATCTTTGTATTTCTCCACACTGTTGTCTACAACATATTTGACCTTGTAGATCCATCTCGAACCTACCACTGATCTGTCCTGAGGCCTAGGTACCACTTCCTAGACATCATTAACCATTATAGAGCTGAATTCCTCCACCATAGCATCCACCCATACTTGATGCTGTTTGACCTCCTGAAAACTAGAAGTTTCCCCAACCTGAGCTACTAAGGCTTGGTATTTGTCTCGCTGTCTTCGCTCCCTTTTACTCTTCCTGGGTGCACCAATGAAGTCTTCTGCATCCCATATAATCTGTCAGAGTTCTCGGCTCGTTCTTCCACTGGTAGTAGGCACATCTATCAGCTCTTCCTCTTCCTGAGATTCCTCCTGTTCTGAAGCTTTGTCTTCAGGAGAATTTCTGATACTAGTTTCCGCTGGTTGAAGTTGTTTGACCAACGGCTCGTCTTTCGACTGCTCCTTGGAAGGCATTTCTCGGGATTTCCTGAAAGCTCTATCCTCCATGAACTTTACATCCTACCGAACAACAACCTTCCTACTCCCTGGAAGATAGACTATATATGCCTTAGCATTCTCGCTATATAGTATATCCCACAAGATATCCTTTCTCAATAGTTTGATCTAATTTCTTTCTCTTCTCTTTGGGTATACGACAATATGCTAAACTCCCAAAGATCCTGAAATGACTGACTTCAGGTGTCTTCTCGATGAAGACCTTCTCCAGAGTGATTTTGCCCAGTGCCCTGTGAGGAGTCCTGTTCATGACATAAACTGTAGTGTTGCATGCTTTTTCCCACAGGAATTTAGGTATATCTTGATCATACAACATTGCCCTAGCTGCTTCCACAATAGTCATGTTTTTCCTTTCTGCTACTCCATTTTGCTCCAGATTGTAGGGAGTTGTCCACTCTCTTCTGATGCCTTAGTGCAAAAATCGGTGAAGTCCTTGTCAACGTACTCTCCACCATTGTCTGAGTACAACACTTTTATCTTCTTTCCTGCCCGATTCTCCACTAGAGCCTTGAACTCTTTGAATCGATTGAAAACCTCATTCTTGGTTTTCAGAAAGTAGATCCAAGTCTTCTTGGAATGGTCATCGATGAAGGTGACGAAGTATTCGGTACCACTAAGAGCTTTTGTGGACATCGGTCTGCAAATGTCTGAGTGTATCAATCCTAGCACACTCTTAGCCCTATTGTTAATTCTGGAAAACACTGCTTTGGCATACTTGCCCAGAGCGCACCCTCTGTATACATCATCTTGTTCAATATCAGACAATGGTGGAGAGTATGTTGACAATGGTGGAGAGTATGATACTGTTTTCCTGAGAATTCTCAGAGCCCCATGGTGTAAGTGTCCCATCCTCCTGTGCCATAGTTCATTCAAATCTTTGTCTCCATTACTGCCTATTAGTGCCATTGGTGATACTAGCTGCAACTTGTACAACCTGATACTTCTGATTCCAATCTGGGCCATCTTTTTCCAACTCGGGTGTTTGACACATACTTTCTCCTTAATGAAGACAACGTCATAGCCCTTGTTTTGAAGTTGAGATACAAAAAGTAAGTTCATCCCCAATCTTGGCACATGCAACACATTGGTTGCTCGAAGCCGCTCTCCTGCTTAGGTTTGAAAAACTATAATACCTCTTCCTACTGGAGTAAACTTCGCCTTATTTCCCATGGTGATATGAAGATTCATTCTTTCTTCTTGATAATCTGAAAAACATTCTCGGATTCCTGTCATATGCCAGGAAGCTCCACTATCTATATACCAAACCTCTGAGGAGGCAGAGCTTGCTAAGCAAGCGACTTCTTCTTCCAATTTGGAAGCTAACATAAAATAGTCGTAATTTATGTCCTTTGTGCATTCTTCTGGAAATCTGTGCGAGTCCCCTCGAGTGGATGTCTCTGCATCATGCTCTTGACCCATAATCGATTTTCCTCTCCTGTTGCCGGATCTCTCCTCTAATACCATGTGAATATTTCTAAACTGAAATTCTACTACTGTAGCAACTGATTTATTTCACCTACTTATTATTCACAATAATTTATTTACGAAATCCCTTCAGTAAATATTAAAATAAATTCTACTAACACAATTACCTAGAGAAAAAATACACACATAACAACCAATCACTTCAACACAGTTATTTTTGGACAATTTCTCCTTGGAAAAACCCAATGTGGGAAAACCGGTGCAGTAGATGAGGGCTTTATTAACCTTCAGCAACAATTGCTTTTACAAGGAATGATTTTATAGAGAAACTGAAAGGAAACACCTGAGACTTTCCCTTTGAGACCTTCTGACACTTTGGAGACCCTGCTCCCAATTTTGCGTCACCCTTGTGTCACTTTGCGTGGCCTAGCATGGCTCTTAGTCCCTCTGCATCAGCGTGCGTAGGCTCTGAGTCTCTGTTAGGTCCCTATAATACTAGTGATTCCCCCATTACTATTGTCATTGTAGCCCTTATTGTTATTGTTGTGCATTTATTGTCCCCATATTGTTATTATTATGTTCCATAAAAGCCCACTATTGTTATTGTTGTGTGCTTATATTATTATTGTTATGTCGGCTTTGATTATATTGTGATCCCTTAGACTCCTATATATAGAAAGGAGGTTTTGTCATTTGTATAATCCAAGAATTATTCATTTGTGTAATGTAAAGGAGGTTGCCCCCTCAAGAGGCTGATTTTGAAGTCGTTTATCTATGTTTTCTTCTATTTTGTGAGCTGATTGCATAACATTTGGTATCAGAGGTTTGGATTCTAGGGTTTTGCTGCTCTAAACAGGTCATTGCGGCATTTTTGCTATAACTTTTTTCTACGACGTTTCAGAAGTTGAAATTAAAACCCATAGAGCCGAAATCTCGATGAACCACGGGTCCGAATCTCAGATCTTTTCTCGCTACATATACGGAGATATGATCCAAGGAAGTTAGGGTTTTTGCAGGCTCCCGAATTACATCCCAAACAAATGACCTTGGGAAAATTGTCATAGCTTTCTTTCTGAGTATCGGATTGAAATTTCGTAAGACGTTACAGAAAGAGGACGGACTGTAGTTTTCCATGTATCGTTTTCAGATCTGAAGGTCGAAAGACTGACCCGTGGCACTTCGTACAAGTTCGCTCTACTGAAAAAGTATATAATCAGGTCATCTTGGGAGATTGGGCATAACTCTTTCTTGGAGAATCCAATTTCGATCAGACTGGTGACATTAGAAAGAGGACTTGGAGGGCTACCGCAAGACAAAATTTTAGACCTTGGAGATCCGCAATTACAGAGATACAACAGATGTAATATCGAGCTCCTACAAAGCAAAAAAAATGTGTGTAGTCTGTTTAAAATTTTGCATAAGTTTGGGTTGAAAAATTAGTTTGAAGTGATTCAAAGGGCATAGTGAAGCATATTATCATTAATTGATGCCCCGAAGAAAGAAAATGGAAATACCTAATAAGCAACTTGAAAGCTCTAGCATGACTCATGAAGAAGATGAAGAAATGCAACATGATATATCAAAATTACGAGACCAAGTGCAACAAATTTCACTGTCACAAAAGGTAACAAAAGCTAAGATGGATGGTTTAAAGAAAGGTGTTGAAGCTAAGATGGATGGCGTGGAAGTTAAGTTGGATGGCATGGAAGCTAAGATGAATGGTGTGGATGCTAAGATGGATGGTATAAAAGAAAAACTAAAAGGCAACATGGAAGATTTGAAGATAGATTTGACAAAGTTGCTACAAGAAATGCTTACTAATGACAAAATGTTAGTAAAGGAATCTCATGATGAGAACAAAAGAAATGTTAATCATGATTTCATAGACTCTAATGTTGGATTGAAGACCCACCATGTTCCAAAGATCGATATGAGAAAGTTTGATGGCAAGGATCCCCTAACATGGATACTACAGATGGAGTAATATTTCGATCTCCATAATGTGCAAAACACACAAAAGGTATGCATTGCAACGTTATATTTGGAACCAAATCAGTTTGTATGGTATCGATGGCTTTGCTCTCGTAAACAAATTGTCACTTGGGCAATTTTTACGGAAGAAATGATAGCACATTATGAGAATACAAAAAGAAACACCTTTTTTAGCCAATTGATAAATCTCAAACAAAAGGGTTCAATGATGGAGCACATTGAGGACCTCCAAAAATTGAATATAAGGGTAAAAGATATTCCAGAGGAGCATAGGATTGATGTGTTCATAGGGATTTTAAAGGATAACATCCAACATGAAGTTTGCCTTTGGGAACCTGATTCATTGGAGAAGGCATTCACGGTGGCAAGAAAAATGGAAAGCAAAATTATGGCAACAAGAAAGCCGACCACTCACAACTATAAAGATGGAAGTGTTGTTGCCCCTAGCCTTCCACAACCTACAAGTTTGATACCACAACAATTGAAAGAAAAAAGAGCAAAGGGCTTTGTTATAGTTGTGATAGCAAATACACTAAAGGTCATAAGTGCGCTGAGAAAAAATTATTTTACATAGATTGTGAAGAGGATGAAGAAAAGGAACAAGAAACATCAAAAGAAGAGGATATACACCAGGAACAAACCCTAGAGAAAGAAGAAATGAATCCGACCATATCTTGTAATGCATTGGCTAGAATTACCACTCCTCAAACCATCAAGATAGAAGGACAAAATCAAGAAGAAAAAGGTAATAGTGTTGATTGATTCAGGAAGTACCCACAATTTTATTCATTGTAAGATAGCAAGGGAATTGAATTGCTTCCTATATCCAGCACCAGAGTGTCAAGTGATGGTTGCAAGTGGAGGAAACCATAAATTGCTCTGGAAAGTGCCATAATATCAAGCTATCCATGGGAGAATATGTATTGAATAGCCCAATGCTTTCCATTCCAATGGGTGGTGTTGATGTTGTATTAGGAGTCCAATGACTACAATCTTTGGGTACAATAACTTTTAATTTTCAAGAAATTTTCATGAAATTTTCTACAGAAGGAAAGGAAGTTGAATTGAGGGGTATCGCAGGGAAACTGAGAAATATAATCAGCTCTAATAGAATGACAAAGCTTCTAAAGAAAGAACAACGAGGCGTAATTGCACAATTATGTTTGCTAGAGGTTCCCACATCGAAATCATCTATTTCTCCAAATCTCCAAAAAGTCCTGGACAATCATTCCAAGGTATTTGAGACTCCCAAAGGTCTCCCACCTATGCGTGATCATGATCATGCTATTCATCTGATTCCAGGAAGTGTTCCTCCGAACATCAGGCCGTACAGAAATCCCTATGTCCAAAAGAGTGAAATGGAACGTATGGTTGCAGAAATGCTAGAGGCTGGTATAATTCAACCGAGTCAAAGTTCTTTCTCTGCTCCAGTAGTATTGGTGCACAAGAAGGATGGATCATGGCGCATGTGTCCGGATAATAGGGAGCTCAACAAGCTCACTATTAAAGATAAGTTTCCCATTCCTGTCATTGATGAATTACTGGATGAATTGCATGGATCAATTTACTTCACCAAGTTGGATCTTCGTTCAGGATATCATCAAATCAGAATGAATATTGAAGACATTCTGAAACAACATTTAGAACTCATGAGGGTCATTATGAATTTTTGGTCATGCCTTTTGGCCTTACCAATGCACCTTCAACATTTCAAGGTTTGATGAATTCAATTTTCAAACCATTCCTTAGACAATTTGTGTTAGTACTTTTTGATGATATACTAATCTACAGCAAGTCTTGGAAGGATCATGTTGAACATGTTGACAGGGTGCTACAACTATTGGAGGAGAAACAATTATATGCAAAAAGATCCAAATGTTTCTTTGGAGTCCATGAGGTGGAATATTTGGGTCATATTGTATCTCATGAAGGAGTTAAGGTAGACCCTAGCAAAATTAAAGCCATTAAGGAATGGAAAATTCCCACATCCATAAAGCATCTGCGAGGATTTCTTGGGTTGACAGGGTATTATCGCAAGTTTGTTAAGAATAATGGGAGAATAGCAGCACCTCTAACAACATTATTGAAGAAAGATGCATTTTCATGGACTCCGGAAGCAACAAAGGCCTTCGAACATCTTAAAGAGGCAATGTGCCAAGCACTGGTATTAGCTACACCGGACTTCACAAAAACCTTTATTGTGGAATGTGATGCTTCATGAAATGGAATTGGTGTTGTTCTAATGCAAAAGACCCATTGCTTTTGAAAGTCGTCCAATCAAGGGAAAGTTTTTACACAAAGCTATTTATGAGAAGGAAATGTT
>APFE030340878.1:66166-83897 GCA_000404065.3 Pinus taeda
TTTTTTGATGATATACTAATCTATAGCAAGTCTTGGAAGGATCATGTTGAACATGTTGACAGGGTGCTACAACTATTGGAGGAGAAACAATTATATGCAAAAAGATCCAAATGTTTCTTTGGAGTACAAGAGGTGGAATATCTGGGTCATATTGTATCTCATGAAGGAGTTAAGGTAGACCCTAGCAACATTAAAGCCATTAAGGAATGGAGAATCCCCACATCCATAAAATCTGCGAGGATTTCTTGGGTTGACAGGGTATTATTGCAAGTTTGTTAAGAATTATGGGAGAATAGCAGCACCTCTAACAACATTATTGAAGAAAGATGCATTTTCATGGACTCCAGAGGCAATGCAGGGATGTGTTAGAAGAATCAATGGTGTCTTTCATTCATATTAATAACATATGGTGAATACATATGCATATCGATTCTAGAAGGAGAAGCTGTATTTCAATTTCTCATAAGGAATGAGTTGGAGAAGCTGTGTTTCAATTTTCGTGTAAGGAACAACTCATGTCTTATTGCATCGTTATCACCTTGTCGTAACATCTCATTTAGTTTTCTTTAAGTTTATTACATCACTAACTTTGTAACTTAACCCACTGGCCTCCTATGACTTAGGTCGTACAAAATAAACACACTATTAATTTTATGACTGTCTCGTGTCCCTATGTCGTTTGACATATGGAGGGCCTCTCTAGTCTTCCCCAAAACCTGTCTAGCTCTCCACAAAAAACAAAAAATGGGTGACAAATAGACTAATAGAGATTCAATTACCATTTTTAAGGAGTGTGAGGATTTATTCATGCAATATGCCACAAGTATTCTGATAGAAAAAGAGAGTAATTGAATGAATGTGTAATGATCGTGCTTTGTAACACTTTTTATGATTCTAGAGAACGCTATGGTTATACATGGGATTGATGAATGATATATGCTTGGGCAACAATTTTTTACTGTTTTATATGTTGTAAATGATACGGCAACATTCTACATAATAGTACTTAAGGTCTTAAAGGTGGGAAGTTTCTTTTGATTTTGTAGTATCTTATTATAAAATCCACATCTCTCTTTAGTTTTTCATATTCTGGTCACTTATTCCTCTTGTATCTATAATGGATTTCTTGCTTTATTTAAATTGCAATTTTAGATTTTCTTGAAAGTGAATGTATTATTTTGTGAAACAGGTAAAAGATACCGTTGAAGTAGATAGAAATGTTACTCGACATGTGGAGGATGAGTTAATTTCTACTGATTGGGACCTCTTGGTATGATTCAGTCGACATACATTTGTTAGTTTGGATTTGTACTTCATAGACAAGGAATTTGATATTTTCAAATAAATTTCATTTGCACAATATAGTAGTCACAATGGCTTATAAATTGATATTTATTTGTTTATTTGGAGTAATGTACTCTTTCTTTTCGAAGAAGGAATTGTCATTTGAATTCAGGTATGCATAAAAATCACAGGCTTTAAAAACCACTTCTTAATTCAATTCTTGGAAAACATGAAAAAAATAGAAAAAAGTTCTGGCAACCTCCAACAATAGATCACCTAGTGGCTTGAAATGTACATTATACAGAAATCCAGCACCTTTCATCTAGCCTATTGCTGGCGAGGAATTACATTAAACCCATACATGCTTAATCTTTTGATCCATGACACACTTTGATAAAAGATGGAGGACCTGAAATTTGGCAAATTTACTCGACCCTGGCCCTTATAAAATGAGAATAAGAGAAAAACAACACATCGCACTACAGGAATCAGAATTACACTGCCAAGCAGCATAAAAAACCTCCATGGATCAAACTTACAATTTGCAACACACCAACCTACCTAGCAGTCTCAGTTGTTGGATTTTCCTTAGGCCCTAGATCTGGTCTGAGGATAATCACGCATACAAACACACTAGAAACCCTGAACTTACAAATAATTTGCACAATGAAAATATACAACAGTGGAATCAATAAAGGACACAGAGATATTGAGCCCAAAGCTCAATTTTTTTTTAGTACATCAATAAAGGAATCATGGGGCTCTTGTACTGTGGATCATGGCCCTCGATCACTATTACAGCTAGTATACATAGCGTACAAAACTAGGGCTTGTGATCTGCTTCTTTAGTGTTAACTTTCCATGAAACTCTGCAACTACTTGGATGAATGATTGAAAACGGAAACTAGTTTACTTTCACCAAGATACAAAGTCTCCTAACAATTCATATGTAGCGGAATAAAAACAGAGATAAAAACACATCACACAAATTGACACACTTGTATTCTCAGGAAACCCAACGGGGAAAACCCTCTCCTTGATGTGGTATTTACTGACTGAGAAAATAGATCAAATACAAAGCAATTTGTCGCTTGAGAACAAAGTTGTTTTCCTGCTGATCTAGCCTAGACTTGGCCTGGAAAAAACTTGATCACAACTCCTAAATCCTAGCGCACTTGTGATCTCCTATCACTTAGGGCACAAGTGTTAGAAAATATAACTAGGTTCGGTCGTCATAATGATCTTTGTACTTATATCATTGTATATTTTATGTAAAATAAAAAGAAAAAGAAGAATTTATTATTATTATTATTTTATTAGATAAGCATGTTCCTCATGCTTCTAGGTTTTTTTCCAAGTTGACCTTGACTGTCAAGTCGACCTTGCCCCAAAGGACATGTCTATTCACACTCCTCTGGACAGTATAAATAGAGGACAATTTGAGCTCATTTGGACACACATTTTCACTTGATTGGTTCTGAAATTTCGCAGAAGGAGGGCTGAAGTCTGAAAATGAAAAAGGGTTTATGGAAGTTCTGCCTCATCATATTTCTTGTTGAAGATTTGTTGTTGGTCTCTTGCCGTTGATGAATTTGGTGTGCGGAAGGAGGGTTTGACTTGGCATCTAGAAGGTTGGTCATGGGTCTTGGATATCTAACTTTGATCTGATTCTATAAGAAGGGGATTTTTCCGGGTTTTCCCCTTGGAGGGGTTTTGACATGGCTTGGAGCCTATATCTTGTGTTTCTTGTGTATTGTGATCTTGATGTTTCTACATTTGATAATTGTTTGATGAAGAAGAACATAATTAAATTAACTCTGTTACATGGGAACTGCTCCCAAGAGTAGGGAAACCCATTCCAATGGTTCTTGCGCTCCCAGGAGCTTTGGAACTATATGGGAACGCTCCCTTTTCAACGGGAGTTGCAATGGGAGCTTGGGAAAGTTCCGGGAGCTTTGAAGACTGTTTGTTTTGGAGTTCCCACGTTCCCTGGGGTTGGGGAATACAAAGCTTGTAGAGAAATATGTTGAACTGCCCACAAACATGAGCCTAAGTTGAAACTTTTGCAGGAAGAAAGGCCAAAGACATCCTTAACACCGATATCCTTAATTGAGAAACTGGAGCAATCTCTTGATGGGTTAAGGAAGTGTGTGGCACCTCGATATAAGGGCGATATCTGGGATGTCATGCTGACGAGTATTTCTTTTGTTGTTTATGTATATATATGGTAGAAGATTGTGTGTGCATATTGTATGTGGCAGTCAATCCTTAAAAATTAGAGTTTCTTTACTTTTTCTCTTAAGAATAACTAGAAAAACATATGTAAAATTGTTCCTTTGTATTTTTAAGCCAGATTGTTTCAAAGACTCATCATGTGTCATAATGAACTTAACATTTTAATATTTTATATATGTAAAAGGGAGAGACTTAGGGTGAGAGGCACCCAAAGAATATATTTATATAAAAGAGAGATTATATATTTATTATTATATATTTAAATTGATTTTAATATTTGAATATTTTGATTCAATATATATATATATATTTTTTTTTTGTAAGCTGGGCGGGACTCTCTGATTTACATGTCCATTATGTACCCCTCTACGGGGGAAGGGTAGCCCAAGATTTGAACCCAAGACTTCCGGTTCGGTGAGACTTCATTTCCACGGCCCTTGCCGCTTGGGCTACCCCATATGGACCGATTCAATATTAATTTTGATTATTATATAAATTATATAATTAAAATATTTTTTTATGTTTTATTATATAATATTACCGCTCCCAATTAGCTGTTTCCTATAAATTTTGGGGAAACCTCTAGCCGTTCCCGACACCCGTACCCAAGTTCCCAACGTTCCCACGTTCCAGAAACTCATGCAACATAGTAAATTAATAAGAAGCCAACACAATTTCACAAGCAATTATCAAAGAAAGAGAAATCTAAGTTTATATGCAAGCCTCCCGATTTCTCAACATGGTTTAAGAGCTAAAGTTTGAAGTAAGAGGCAATTTGAGGATCACTCCAGTTGAAATTTGCTGGCACTAAAACAAAGCACGAAGGTCAATTTCCCTGTGAAGTTTCGGTGGAGGTCCTGATCTGAGATACCTTTCTGTTCCTATGGGTTAATCTTAGCATGAATGTGCATAATACAAGTTTCTGCTTGCCAAACAGTGATACATAATGTGAGTTTTTGTGACTAATTGAAACTTGTGATACATAATCTGTAAGTTCTGTGATCCGGAAGCTTATGTGGTCCATCCGTGCTGAGTCTCTTTTGCCGGTTGATGTGAGCTCATACAAAGGAATTTGAGTCATCTCTCAGAAAGGAATGATTGTAATGAAGTTGTTAATACAAATTTTTCTTGTGACTACAATTCTGAGGAAGCAATGCGAATATATACCACTAGATGATGCGATTCCCTATGGAGACATAATGAGGGATTTTGCGAAGGCATAACTATAATTCGAGTCATCTCAATTATAGTTCGAGTTATCGCTTCTATGATAGTGATATGAGTTTATTAAACATGGATGCGAGTTTCTTATTAAACAAATAATATGGGTCTCTTTTTGATTTGTAATGTGATGATGCCTCTCTGTGGTATGATGAATCCTTGAACCTGGATGAGAGACACTTCATAATATTGTGCTAGGTACTTCTACAATGATACGATTATAATGCAACTTCTGTAAATGATGCGTGTTGAATTTCCACGACCTTGGGTCTAGGATAGAGTCTTGAAATCTCTAACGCCACCAAACCAAGAATCGCAACCATAAACTACTTTGCACAGTGGAATAAAATAGCAGTAAATCACACATGCATAGAACATAGACAAGTTTTTAATTTTTCAACCCAACTTCGTTATATTAACAACATATAATACAACAGTTTAGGGCTCTCGTACTACGGATAATTGCCCTCAATACAAGATACAAAACTAGGAGTTGCTGTCAGTCCATCAACAACCAATCTGTCCTCAAAAAGATACTTTGACCATCTGGCTGTTGCATGCTCTCTTAGCTCCTCTCGGTCATACCCTGTACTTGCCCGGTCCTGCGGCTCCCGATCTGTAGCTTTTGCCTCTATTAATGCTCCAAGTTCATCTGGCCAGTGAATCTCGACTATCCAATTTGCTCACTGGTTGATCGCTCGTCCATCAATGCATCAACACATCGACACTCCTATTGAGGTCTTCATAACTCCGATTGTGAACAACTCTCAATCTGCCCACTGCTGCTCTTCAGCTAATCAGGGACTTCAGCCCACTATGGTCTTCTTGCGCTGCTTTGATGAAGACCAACATAGGGAACATAGGATTGCCAACTATCATTGCAAGATGTCCATCTCCCACAATGAACATGGGCTGGGAGGATTTCCCATCATCTGTTGTAGAAGTCCTTCTCCACACACAAGTTTAGGGCTGCTCAACTACTTCACTGGTTCGTCAACCCTTGAGCTCAACAACTACTAGGCTAGTAGTCACCTTTGGCCATCAAGGTGCTGCACTTTGGCTCCAACTTGGACACTATAATGCTGTCCTCCAGCAAACCATAAGTGCCCAATATTGTCCACACTTGGTCCTCTCTCACGCTGCCCTCAACAATCGACGAGAGACCAAGTCAACATTGTAGCATCTGCACCTAGTTAGGGCATCCCCACACCTAGGAGACCCTTACACATGGCTGCCCATAGACTCCACCAATCCGCCCTTTGCTTCTGCAATAGAGGAGCTATTGCACAAATCTAGGCACCATTAATATGTCCTCGTTAAGGACACCACCAATCCATCATACACGGGTCCATCTGCAACACACCTTGCTGTTGTCTTCTTGCCTTCCGATTTGATGTGTTTGCTGTCACCTTGGTTGCTTGGTAGGGCTCCCAACAATCCATGTGGGCTCCTCCAAACAACTCCTAAGGCCTCCTCAAGCTGCCCATCAACTAATCCACGCAATAGTCAACACTTTGACCCAATACATGACAAACTCTCACTCCAAGTTTGTTGCCTAATCACTGTGGAAACTATCACTGGTCTAGGGCATCTAACTATGAGATCTGCCCTGTTCTCATTGACTTCCATAGGCTGCCTTAACACGATCCAAATCTGATCCTAAACTAGTATCCAACACCTACAAGAAATGTCATAAATAACATACCTTAGTTCGTTGTTTGTGGTCTCCTTGACTGCTGCATTCTTTAACTGGTTAGGGCATCAATAACAGTCCTACCATACCTCACACATCAATTGCAACAATCCTTCTAAGGCTCCGGTCACCCTTCTCCAGCACTCCCTAAACCCCATGTTGTCATGCCATCCACCAGCACTCCCAAACAAGCCTTACGCCTTCCTTGTTGGCCTTAACACAAATCTGTGGTAGTTTTAGGCACTGCGGCTTGCTACCACAAGCCTATCCCTTGCTGCGATAGCCCTTTCCAAGGGTCCTAACCCCAAAAAACGACACCCTTTCCCTTCTGTCCTCAAGAATAGGCTTGTGGCCTCTGAGACAGCCTTTCGGCCACCACCAAAGTGACCCAAAAAACAACCGCTGCTCCAGTAGCTCACTCGGCCTCCACAAGGAACTTAGACCTCCTCCATGTTGTCTTAGAGCCTCCCTCTCTTGCTACGACTAGGGCAATTTCAGAGCTATCTTTCTTGCCTTTTGTTGCACCAAAATGGATGTCTAAAATGAATCATCTCACCCTCCTTTTATAGGCTAAAGAGGGGCTTCACCGAATTAATGAAGAGACGCTTCTATTGGAGTTATTTACATCAAGCCTACATGACTTGACAACCAATAATTAATTAGTCAACTTCAAAAATTCATTTCTCTCTATCGACAACTCGGAATTGGATGATTCTCGTTGTGTTGGAATCGTCTCGCCAAGCACTATCATCCTTATCAATTATATATCGTAAATTCATCATGGTTTTGGCCCAAATCACGATGGGTGCAAAACCCCCAAGCTCGGGTTCTAAGCCCACAAGCCTATTTGTGGTGCTTTGACCTCCAACCCTCGAACACTAGGGTTTGGAGTACCTCCCAAGCTACACAAATCAACAATGTGAAGGTTTGATATGGTGATCCGAGCTCCTGAAATAGTCTAAATTTTGCATTAATGCAAACCTATGGTAAGGCTGAACCTGTGCCAGTCAGAAACATTGGTGATGATAACAATATTCTTTGGGCTACCAACGATGGGAAGTTATGACAACAATGAGAATACAAATTACACTTTCAGAAAGGTGACCAATAAAGTGATTCGTGATGTTATCCACTTGAGCTCTACAATGTGATATAAAGTAATCTAAGTAATGGCAGAAATTCGAAGGCCCTTCCAATACATGCAAGCTAGATTACCTCTTCTACAAAGAGACTGTGATTCAATTCTCATCTACAGCAGTCCATGATATTGGTTCCAAACTACAAAGTGATGCGAATCCTTCCCAAAAGTGAAGCAAGTCATACAAGCCTCTTCCCGGGTTTGGCATAATAGTGATATGAGTTTCTGAGTGATGTACCCAAGGCAAAATAACAGTGATATGTCACTTGATGTGACAATTATACATATGACTATATCTTCAAGGCAATGATACCCTATGACATGACCTTCATCTAACAATATGGCATTAAAACGGAGATGATGTATGGCTTCTCTAAGGTTTGTATCATCACAATCTTCGACAATCAAGGATCGTATATAAATTTCGACATCTATGGCTCGCATTTAGGATTACAGTGGTTCACTTTATAGTCATCTCTATGGCTTAAGGACTCGAATATCCTCCTGAGGTGTGATGCAAGCTATAACAATCATATGAGATTTCCTTCAAAGCATGACAATAATACGACTTATCTTTGGAATAGGACTAATGTTTAACTTGACAGTGAGTTATATGGCAGTGACAGTGATACATTGGACAATCAAAAACAATAATTAAAGAAGTCTAAATCATTGAAGACATGTGCTGAATATGTATGGATCATCTCTAAAGACATGAAGATATACTAAGCAACATTTTTTGAGTTTATTACTACCATAATGGAGAAGTTTGTAGATAGTGACTTGAAGTTTTCTCTGCAACTTCAGTACATGAAGCATTCATGTTATCCAAATCTTACTCTCTATACATAATAGAAGAAAGAGTGACATTAATGAAACCGACTTGAAGTTGGAAAGAAATGATGTTGTCTCTTTTGCAGAAAATTGT
Organism: Pinus taeda; assembly: GCA_000404065.3. Classification (NCBI taxonomy): domain Eukaryota; kingdom Viridiplantae; phylum Streptophyta; class Pinopsida; order Pinales; family Pinaceae; genus Pinus; species Pinus taeda. The sequence goes on from APFE030340878.1 coordinate 74,666, forward strand.
TTAGGAACAAATCTTTGCAAAGAAGTAAGGTAAAGTTGCAGAGGTATGTATAATTGTTATGTGCATTTTATGATATGTGTCAAGCTTATAATGGTCATTTGAAAGATAAAGGGGCCGCATATAGATTAAAGACAGTAATATGAAAGTGATTGATGCTATGTTGAAGACTAGATCTTGAATGAGAGACATTAGTTTTTTTTTCAATATGCTATTTTGCAATGCTTGGATGACAAGTCTTTATGATTTTGATGGTTCTAGGGTTTGCATAAGAGTTTGCATTTTCTAACGTAACAAGATCTTGAAGAATCTAGGGTTTTGCAACCAACTCTCTTGGGTGATCTTAGAACTTTACAATTTTTAAGTGATAAGTCTTGACATCTAGGGTTTGTAAGCCCTAGCAAAGCATGGAATAAAAGAAGAAACCCTAGAAATAAAAACCCCATCTGATTATTTCCGCTGTGAAAGGAAAAAGAACCTAGTTCTTGAGAATGACAGGTGGTATGTCATGATGATGTGAAGACAGACTTGATGAAAAGGGTCTAAGAGTAAGAGGGAGTCAACCTTCCTCTTAAGATAAGTATTTAACATTTTTTTGATCAGTACTGATGCCACTGTCCTTATATTTTGTCTCCTGAAGTCTTCTAACCAAGGTTGTAGGTCAAGGCAATATCTATGTAAAGCTTGAGTAAACATATGTAAGACTTGAAGGAACATAGCATGAAGTCTATGAAGGAAGGAACAATTTGATGTATGCATCAAGAAGGCTATCAAATGTCAAGCAACAAGAAGGAAATAGAGAGTTGTAGAAACCTTGATGATTATGATACTGAAACCTGTTGATTGGTGACTAAGCATGAAGCAGAACTCTGTTATGTGACCATACAAAGGAATGTTGACTTTAGAGGGAGCAAGTAACAAAATTTGACACTTTGACTTAAGGTCATTGTAATTTGATAATTCTGATATTTGATGATTTGTTTGAAATATGATTTGGCTCCCCGGAAGGACATATTGCAGAGGTATATGTAGAGGTTGGAAATATAGCAATTGAGATATTTTGTTGGATGATATTGATGTACCTATAACTGTGTGACTTGATCATGGAACACATGGATTATGTGAATAGCACTATTAATGGCTTGGATAATCATGAAAGCAGAATTGATATTGGAAAGCTGATATGACTTAATAAGGCAGAACTCTATTATGAAGGAAGAGGACATGTGCTAGCAATTGTGAGGAAGCTTGGTTCCTTATAGAAGACAAATGAACCAATTGATGACAATGTTTGACAAGATCTAGGAAGCTCGAAGTTTGATATGACATGATGCGGCTAGGAGTTGAGAAATCTTGTCATGAAGATATGTGAAAGAAGGTCGAAGCTCATATATGATGTATTGCGAGTCATTGCAGCAGATGAGGGTTTTATTAATCTTCAGCAACAATCACTTTACAAGGAATGATTTTACTAATAAATTGAGAGAAAACACCTGAGGCAAGGTTCATCCCTTTCCTGGAAACTTTTTGACACCCTGGAGACCCTTCTCCCACTTCTGCGTCACTCTGCATGATTTTGCGTCCCTCTGCGTCAGCCTGCGTGAGAACCGCATCTCCTGGAGTGTGTCTCCCTCTGTGCTGTCTCTCAATACCCTTGCGTCACCTCCTCCTCAGTCACTGACTGCTACTAATGCCCTCCTCTTCCTCCACCCTGCAACACTCCCTCTGAAATCAATCTCCTTCTCTTTGAGAATCGATTTTCCTTCGGATACTGAGTATCCGTCGGTGTCTCTCCAAATTATCCTCAAATCTTCTTTTATACTTTTCTTGTTGATGAATCAACAACTAAGATTAACATAGACTTGATCCTCGTCTCTTAGAAGCTTCTCACCCTTATCTTTATTAATACCCATTAATATTTTATTTTCCTACGATTCGACTTAGGAACCCATTAAAAATATCAATTATTATAATAGTTCCTCATCTAGGTGGAATTTCTCCAAATTGATTTTTGGGTCTTGGAGTTCTCATGTATTCTAGCCCTTCCACAAAATTTCGGAGCTAGAGCACATTCGATGCTACCCAAAATCAACACTCCCTCTTAGCGAGAATGTTCTCTAGCAGTGCTTCCCAATAGAAGCACCACACTAATCCATGGCATCGATCCTCTTCCTCTCATCTACTACACTGTTGCAATACTGCTGCCCATGACATTGCCACTGTCATTGCTACATCTGTACTGCAACTCCCTCTGAATATGCTGCGTCATGCTACCCATAGCACTGCCATTGCTAACAATTGCACTGCAACTCTCGATACTATCCATTTCTGCTACTGAAATGGATTCTTCACCATCCCCATCTTCTCCCTGAAATAAACAAACTTTGTTCTTCCTAGAGCCTTGGTGGGGATGTTTGCCACTTGTTCTCTTGTTGGAGTGTACCTCAACTGTACTGCTCCTCGTTGGACACAGTCTCTGACAAAGTGACACCTGATATCAATGTGTTTCGACTAATCATGGAACACTGGATTCTCAGAGAGCTTGATGCAATTCTGATTATCACACAAAATCTTGGTCGCTTCCATCCTTCTCCTGAATAGATTCACAAGCAGTTTCCTAAGCCATATGGCTTCGCACGAAGTTGTGCTAACTGCCATATATTCTGCTTCAGTTGAGCTCAGAGCCACGAGTTTCTGTTTTCTACTACACCAGGAGGTCATTCCTGATCCAATGTTGAAATAATACCCAATTGTACTTTTCCGATCTACTGAACTTCGAGCCCAATCTGCGTCACTGAACCCACTCAGCCTAATGTCATTGCCTTTGGTGTACAATAGTCCATGCTCGACTGTTCCTTGTATATACCTGAGAACAGGTTTGGCTGATGCCCAATGCGCCCTCTTGGGTTCCACCATGAATTCACTGAGGGTGTTGACGACGTAACAAATGTCTGGCCTGGTATTGACCAGATACATCAGGGACCCTATAAGCTGCCTGTACAAGGTGGATTTACGTCTTTATCTTCTGATGCATCAATCTTCTTCCAGTGGGTGATCATTGGAGTAGCCATAGGTCTACAATCCTGCATCCTGAATTTTTTCAAGATCTTTGTAGCATATCTCCCTTGTCCAAGGAAGATCTCACCCTTTTGCTGCCAAACTTCCAACCCCAAGAAATAATGCATCTGTCCCAAATCCTTCATATCAAATTCTGTGGCTAGGTTCTTCTTGCAGTCTTTGATGAGTTTGGATGATCCTGTCAGGAAAATATGATCCACATATAATACTAGGATTAGAGGCTCATTCTCTATGACAAGATAGTAGAGATTAGGATCTGCGTCACTTTTGATGAATCACATCTTCTGCAAGTAGCCACCAATTCGACCGTACCATGCTCTAGGTGCTTGCTTAAGCCCATACAAGGCTTTTTTCAACCTGAATACATGAGATTTCTTCTCATGTGTCTCAAAACCCTCTGGCTGTTCAATGTATACTTCTTCTATCACCCCATTCAAGAATGCCGTCTTAACATCCATCTGGTGAATCTCCCACCCCATCTGTGCTGTAAGGGATATCACAGCTCTAATAGAAGTATACTTGGCTACTGGGCCGAAGGTTTCTTCGTAGTCTATCCCTTCCTTCTGAGCATACCCATTAGCCACAAACTTGGCTTTGTATTTCTCCACACTGCTGTTTGCAGCATATTTGAATTTGTAGATCCATCTCGAACCTACAACTGACCTGTCTTGAGGCCTAGGTACCACTTCAGACATCATTGACCATTATAGAACTGTATTCCTCCACTATAACATCTACCCATACTTGATGCTGAACGACCTCCTGAAAACTAGAGGGTTCCCCAACCTGAGCTACTAAGGCCTGGTATCTGTCTGGCTGTCTTTGCTCCCTTTTATCATTCTTGGGTGCACCAATGAAGTCCTCTGCATCCCATAGAATCTGCCAGAGTTCCTGGCTCGTCCTTCCACTGGTAGTGGGTACATCTATCAACTCTTCCTCTTCTGGAGATTCCTCCTATTCTGAAGCTTTGCCTTTAGGAGAACTTCTGGTACTAGTTTCTTCTGGTCAAAGTGGTTGGACCAACGGATCGTCTTTTGAATGCTCCTCAGAAGGCATTTCTCGGGATTTCTTGAAAGCTCTGTCCTCCATGAACTTTACATCCCGCCGAACTACTACCTTCCTACTCCCTGGAAGATAGACTCTATATGCCTTAGCATTCTCGCTATATCCCACAAGATATCCTTTCTCAGTAGTTTGATCTAATTTCTTTCTCTTTTCTTCCGGTATACGACAATATGCCAAACTCCCGAATATCCTGAAATGACTGACTTCAGGTGTCTTCTCGGTGAAGACACTCTTCGGAGTGATCTTGCCCAAAGCCCTTTGTGGAGTCCTGTTTTGGACATAAACTGTCGTGTTGCATGCTTCTGCCCATAGGAATTTGGGCCTATCATGATCATACAACATTGCCCTAGCTGCTTCCACAATGGTCCTGTTTATCCTTTCTGCTACTCCATTCTACTCTGGATTGTAGGGAGCTGTCGACTCTCTTCTGATGCCTTCCCTAGTGCAAAAATCGGTGAAGTCCTTGTCAACGTACTCTCCACCATTGTCTGAGTGCAACACTTTTATCGCCTTTCCTTTCGGATTTGCTACTAGAGCCTTCAACTCTTTGAATTGACCAAAAACCTCATTCTTGGTTTTCAGAAAGTAGATCCAAGTCTTCCTGGAATGGTCATCAATGAAGGTGACGAAGTATTCAGCACCACTAAGAGCTTTTGTGGACATAGGTCCGCAGATATCTGAGTATATCAATCCTAGAACACTATGAATCTGCTTTGGCATACTTGCCTAGAGCACACCCTCTGCATACATCATCTCGTTCAACACTTAATTCTGGAACTCTTGATACTGTTTTCCCAGGAATTCTCAAAGCCCCATGGTGTAAGTGTCCCATCCTCCTATGCCATAGTTCATTCAAATTTTTATCCACATTGTTGCCTATCAGTGCCATTGGAGATTCTAGTTGTAATCTATACAATCTGTTACTTCTGATTCCAATCTGGGCCTTCCTTTTCCAACTCGGGTGTTTGACATAGACTTTTGCCTTAATCAAGAAAACGTCATAATCTTTGTTTTGAAGTTGAGATACGGAGAGTAATTTCATCCCCAATCCTGGTACATGCAGCACATTGGTTGCTCGAAGCCACTCCCCTGCATTGGTTTGAAATATACAATACCTCTTCCTACGGGGGTACACTTTGCCTTATTTCCCATGGTGATCTGAAAATTCATCCTTTCTTCCTGATAATTTGAGAAACATTCTCGTATTCCTGTCATATGCCAAGAAGCTCCACTATCTATATACCAAACCTCAAAGGAGGCAGAACTTGCTAAGCAAGCGACTTCTTCTTCAGTTTGGAAGCTAACATAGAATAATCGTGATCCATGTTCCTCGTGCTTTCTTCTGGAAATCTGCGTGAGTCCCTCTGAGTTGATGTCTCTGCATCATGCCCCTGACCCATAACAGATTCTTTTCTCCTGTTGCTGGATGTCTGCTCTGATACGATGTGAAAATTTCTAACCCGAAATTCTATTGTAGTAACTGATTTATTTCACCTACTTATTTCTCACAATAAGTTATCTTCGAAATCCCTTCAGCAAACATTAAAATAAATTCTACTGCAGTTATCACATAATAACAGTGATATACAAGCACAAGATCCAATCACATCAACACAGTTGTTTTTGGACATTTGTCCCCGGAAAAACCCAATGTGTGGGAAAACCGGTGCAATAGATGAGGATTTTATTAATCTTCAACAACAATTGGTGTACAAGGAATGAATTTACTGAGAAACTGGGAGAAGACACTTGAGGCAAGGTTCATCCCTTTCCTGGAAACTTTCTGACACCCTAGAGACCCTTCTCCCACTTCTGCGTCACTTTGTGTGGTTCTGCGACCCTCTGTGTTAGCCCGTGTGAGAACTACATCTCCCTCTGTGCCCGCTCTCAATACCACTGCGTCACCTCCTCCTCAGTCACTGACTGCCGCTGATGCCCTCTTCTTCCACATTGCAACTCTCCCTCTGAAATCGATCTCCTTCTCTTTGAGAATTGATTTTCCTTGGGATATTGAGTATCTGTCGGTGTCTCTCCAAATGATCCTCAAGTCTTCTCTTATACTTTTCCTGTTGATGAATCAACGACCGAGACTAAGTCTCTAATCAATGACTAAGATTAAAACAGACTTGATCCTCGTCTCTTAGAAGCTTCTCACCCTTATCTTTATTAATACCCATTAATATTTTATTTTCCTAAGTTTAGACTTAGGAACCCATTAAAAATATTAATTATTTTAATAGCTCCTCATCCGGGTGGAGTTTCTCCAAACAATTTCTGGGTCTTGGAGATTTCATGTATTCTAGCCCCTCCACAAAATTTCAGAGCTAGAGCACATCCAATGCTACCCAAAATCAACATACATGTGATTGTAACCTGTGTTTGTAGGACATGGTTCATCCTTTCCCTACTCTCGGTGCTTTGCACATGTAGGATGTGGTTCATCCTTTCCCTACGTGTGATTGTGATCTGTGATTGTAGGATGTGGTTTGTCCTTTCCCTACGTGCCGTTGTGAGCAGGATATGGTACATTCTTTCCCTACTATTGATTCAATATTATCCTACCCATGTAGCCCGTGACACATGGGAAGTAACTCTCATTTGGCCAATGAGTTGGGAAAAGTGGTTAGGCACCATAGCACTACCGATGGATGCATCGGGTACTGCCATACTCCCTATGACTAGGATGCTTGATGTTCTTCAACTTGATCTGGGATAAAGTCTGATTGAGGTTTTACCTTTGGACTGACTTTTGGCAGTGGAGAGTGGTAAGGTATTGTGACTCACTCTCGATCAATTCTTCTTCATTAATACTTCAGTGTTCAGCAGAGCAGAGTAGAGCAAAGTCGAGATACAAAGATTGTTAGGTCCCTATAATACTAGTGATTACCCCATTACTATTGTAGTTGTATCCCTTATTAATATTGTTGTGCCCCTATTGTCCCCATATTTTATTACTGTGCCCCATAGCATCCCTCTATTATTATTTTTGTGGCTTTATATTATTATTGTTAGGTCGGCTGGGTTATATTGTGACTCCTTAGACTCCTATATATAGAAATGAGGTTTTGTCATTTGAATCATCCAAGAATTGTTCATTTGTGTAATGTAAAAGAGGGGTTGCCCCCTCGAAGAGGCTGAATTCTAAGGCGTTGATCTATCTTTTCTATCTTTTTGTGAGCTGGTTTCATAACATTTGGTATCAGAGCTTTGGATTCTAGGGTTTTGCTGCTCCAAATAGGCCATCGTGGCATTTTTGCTATAACTTTTTTCTACGACGTTTCAGAAGCTAAAAACAAAACCCATTTGAGATGAAATCGCACTGAACCTTGGGTCCGAATTTCAGAGCTTTTCGCTCTATATTTGCGGAGATATGATCTGAGGAAGTCGGTCTTTTTGTAGACTCCTGAATTACATTCCAAACAAGTGACCTAGGGAAAATTGTCATAACTTTCTCTCTGAGCATCGGATTGAAATGTCGTAAGAAGGTACAGAAAGAAGACGAACTGTAGTTTCTTGTATATATTTTTCAGAGCCAAAGGTCGAAACAATGACTCGTGGCATGTCGTACAAGTTTTCTCCATTGAACTAGTCTATATTCAGGTCACTGCGGGAGATTTGACATAACTCTTCCCTGGAGAATCCAATTTGGATCAGACTGGTGGCATTGGAAAGGGGACGCAAAGGGCTACTGGTGGTCGCAATTTTAGAACTGGATGATTCGAAATTACAGAGATACATCAGATTCAATATCAAGCTCCTACAAAGTGAAAAATGGTGTGTAGTTTTTTAAATTTTTTGCATAAGCTTGGTTTGAAAAATTAGTTTGAAAGAATTCAAAAGGCATAGTAAAGCATTATTATCGGTAATTAATGCCTCGAGAAAAGAAAATGCAAACACCTAGTAAGCAACCTGAAATCTCTAGCATGACTCATGAAGAAGAGGAAGAAATGCAACATGATATATCAAAATTACGAGACCAAGTGCAACAAGTGCCACTTGCACAAAAAGGAACAAAATCTAAGATGGATGGTTTAAAGAAAGATGTAGAAGCTAATATGGATGGTTTAAAGAAAGGCGTAGAAGCTAAGATGGATTGTTTAAATAAAGGTGTAGAAGCTAAGATGAATGACGTGGAAACTAAGATGGACGATCTGAAGATAGATTTGAAGACAGATTTGAAGACAAATTTAACAAAGTTTCTACAAGAAATGCTTACTAATGGTGAAAGAGTAGTAAAGGAAACTCATGACGAGAATAAAAGAAATGTTAATCATGATTTCATAGACTCTAATGTTGGATCGAAGACCCACCATATTCCAAAAATCGATATGAGGAATTTGATGGCAAGGATCCCGCAACATGGATATTACAGATGGAGCAATTTTTCGATCTCAATAATGTGCAAAACACACAAAAGGTACGTATTGCAACTTTATATTTGGAACAAATCAGTTTGTATGGTATCAATGGCTTTTCTCTCGTAAACAATTTAATGAGGATACAAAAAGAAACACTTTGTTTAGTCAATTGATAAGTCTCAAACAAAATGGTTCAATAATGGAGCAAATTGAGAAGTTCCAAAAATTGAACATAAGGGTAAACGATATTCCAGAGGAGCATAGGATTGATGTGTTTATAGGGTCTTTAAAGGATAATATCCAACATGATGTTCGCCTTTGGGAACCTGATTCATTAGAGAAGGCATTCAGGTTAGCAAGAAAAATGGAAAGCAAAATTATGGCAACCAGGAAGTATACCACTCACAACTATAAAGATGGAAGTGTTGTTGCCCCTAGTCTTCCACAACCTATAAGGTTGACACCACAACAATTGGAAGAAAAAAGAGCAAAAGGGCTTTGTTACAGCTGTGATAGCAAATACACTAAAGGTCATAAGTGTGCTGAGAAGAAATTATTCTACATAGATTGTGAAGAGGAAGAAGAAAAGGAGCAAGAAAGTCAAAAGAAGAGGATATACTCCAGGAACAAAGCCTAGATAAAAAAGAAATGAATCCCACCATATCTTGTAATGCATTGGCTGGAATTACCACTCCTCAAACCATCAAGATAGAAGGACAAATCAAGAAGAAAAA
>APFE030340878.1:115542-128072 GCA_000404065.3 Pinus taeda
CCCATGATTTGCCCACCAAGAATAGGGCTTCTTAGCCCCCTGTCTCTAATCACATCATATCCTGCAAATCGACCAGTGCCAGTGGAAAACTCTGCAAAGACATCCTCCACCTCATCAAGCAATGTTCTATCGTGAAAAACCCGCCTGAATGCATCCTTCCTCCCCTGTGAGATTTCACCATCCATGTGAGGAGGGAATGTGCGGGAAGGTCCACCATTCAACCACTCATGGCTGTAGTATTTTGGGTTCAATGAGTGAGCCAAACTATGTAAAGGTGTGCAATTCTTGTCCCATCTGTTGACAAGAATATCTTGTATAGTACCATAGAAGGCCTCTAGTGATGTCTCGTACTCGGGGCACTCACTCTATAGAATAATGCTCCTCACAGATTCAATCATGAAATCCCATCCCTCATAAACCTCTCTTACGATGGGTTTGTCTTTATCTGCAAATCGAATGAAAGAAATGATAGGGTCCATGATTTGAATAATTAGATCTACCCTCTCCCACCAAGCATCATCTAGCACTGTGTCCTTCACTCTTTTAGATGCTACTTGATATGTCTTTCTCCAAAAAGACCAAAACTCAGAAATAACCATGGACCTAAGAGCGGTATTGACCTCCCTCAACCTCTTCAACATGATGAATGAAGAGGCAAACTGTGTATCAGCAATCTTCAACAATGATAGATTGATGTACTCCTTGTAGATAGTGAGGGCATTTGTATGATTTTGCACAAAGTTACGGATATGTCGTGCATCCTCAATAATGTTACCAATCCAAAGCACATCAGAAGCAATGGATTTCAGTGCTAAGTTCAATGAATGGACAATGCAAGGTGTCCAAAACACTTGTGGATATTTAGCTTCCACAATCATGCCATCAACCTTGCAAATAGGTGCATTATCTGTAATGATTTGCACACAAGAACCAACACCTACATTTTCAATAACTTTAATAAATAACTCACCCATAAATTGTGCATCCTTGTATTCTCCAAGTGTATCCACTGCATTCAAGAAAACTAGACCATTCAAGAAAGACACCATGAAGTTGATGAGTGGGTGTTGTGTTGGATCTGTCCATCCATAAAAAACAATGCTAACCCCAGATGTTGGCCATGATGCTTTAATAGGCTCAAGCATTTTTAGCACCTCTTTTTTTGCCTTCGTCAACAATGCGGTTCTAAGCTTCTCTGAACCAAGAGGCACATACCATGATGGAGACCCGTGAGTTAGAGCTCGACACATCTCAATAAATAGAGGTGAGCGTGCAACATTAAAGGATATGAAGTTTTGATAGAAAAAGAAGGAATGGTGAGATCAATCTCTTCCCGTTTCTCTTTTTGAAAAATCTTGTCCATTGGACCAAGTGAAATTGTCTTTCTTTTTGTTGCTTGTCCCCCAATAGAACTCTCAAATGGAAATTTGTTGGTGCCTTTCCTCAAAAATGGAAGGGGGTCATCATTCTTGGTTTTTCTTGATTTTGCAGCCACATTTTCCATACCAACAGTGAACTCTTTTTCCATTTCTTTCCTCTTTTGTAAAGGAACAACTTTACAAGCTCCAACTCCACAACTTGGTTAAGCCAACAATGGCCTTTCACATGGTAATATGTGCTTGTGAAAGAACTGTGGCAAAAGTCGCATCTCCAATGCACATTGCCTCCTCCCTTCCCCTTGGTGCTTGGCCCAGCCTCTCTTGTGACATATTTCCATAAGGGATATTTCTCAATGTTGTCTTTAGGAGAAAGTCTTCCCTCAACATTACTTGCAGTAGACTCTGATGATATTGGGGGAGGAGGAGCATCTCCAATGGGGACATTCTTCCCCTTCCTTTGCCCCCTACCTGCTGCCCTTGATTGAGCCATGAATACTATAAAAAATAAACAAAACATGCACAAATTTGTAAAAGAAATGCATATACAAACTGCTGTAATAGAAATCCAAAAAAATAGAGATGAAATGCACTTATCTGGTGCTTGAATCTCCTTGCCGAATGTTCCAAACCCTTAGCTCCTTGCCCACAACTCATTGTTTGCAAAAAGGAATGAGAGAAATGGTAAAAAAATAAAAAGGAATGCACTGTTTTAAAGCCTGCGGGTTTCACTTTTACGAGATTCGAATCCCAAAATCCGGACACGATGTGTCCTAATGGAACACGATCGGGATTCGATCGTGTCCCCTTTTTGGGATTCGAATCCCCTCGAATCATGTCCGATTCATAGGATTCAGACACTTCACCCAAAATGGACGAATCTGGTTTCAGAGCTTTTAACATATATATGTCCTAAAGATTACATCAAAAGGAAGCACCAACATCCAAGATTCTCCATCACCAACTGGAAGGAGGCATCAAGCCCGTGGATTTATCAACTTGAATTGAAATGATGCACCAATCCCTTGCAAGCACCAACTTGTTGCACTGACACCAACCTGCCCTGACACCACCTTGCCACCCTGAATTGTTCTTAGGCACCAACCTAAAGGAGACTTCAATCTCCACCTTGCACCACCATACCACTCGTAAGAAGGAAAGCTTGATGAATATAATAGATCACATTGGTCACCTTGCTCTGTCACTGCACCTGATCATTGCACTTCATAACCTTTGCTTCGAATACTGTCCAACCACTGCTGTTAATAGTCCTATCAACACAATTGTCTACACCACACAATGTCATTGCACTGTCTCTGCTTTTGTTCAATAATCACTTACTGGTATGCTGTCATAACACAATCACAATAGCACCTCTAGCAACAACAATGTTTTACATTACATCAAACCCTGGCTGGCATCACTTTGATACTCAAATGTTCATTCAGGACAACAAACACCACAAACATCAACAACCAATTCTCAATGGTAGTTCTACAATACTTATAACAACATCTGAGCATATCATCAAACCTCACTATCAACACCAATCAACATACTTGTCAACAACAACCCAATCACTAGCATAGTCGTTAGTACATCATTTGTATCCAAGTCACTTGGTCATGCCTTTTCTCAATAGCTATTATTGAGTAGCAACAATGATATAGGCAACCCCAACAACACCTCTGAATTCTCTGAGCTAGAAGGTAATTAATCAATGTCTAAATAATTTCAAGATTGGCTTGTGCAAGTTTTAAGGTCAATAGCTCGGTCTATCCTGTCAACACTATGATTAGTCCAGATTTTGTCATACAAGTAACCTTACATTCATGCTACAGGGGCATGCTCTTTTATAACTTTGATCATTACCAAGTATAGGTTTCGAAATTTTGGTCCAGCAGATACCAACAGGTTTTACTCAAACTCTGGCACTTCAATAACATATTCAACATTTAGATTACATGGCCAATCATATCTCAAAAGGACAAGAACAAAAACATGTCTGCACCAGAGCAAATCCAAATTGACACAAAACTTTAGATCGCACGATAACTTGATTTGTATCAGAATTATGTGATCGATCACACGAAGATCTAATTGGACATCCCCATGCCTTAAACACTAGGTCTTATCAATTAAACACTAGAGTAATTGGACATCTAAATCGATCTAGTATTAAAACTGAGATGCGCTTGAACAAACATTATCACAGGCTAGATCGAATTATTATAAACAATAGGTCAATACCAATCCTGATCCATGCTTGAGTACGATTTCATCAACCGTGGTTACATGATCACTATTAATCACAATCTTGTGCCAATGACGATATCAACTCGGGATCCACACACTCATATGTATTACATGCCGATGCCTAGACAAATTATGAATAGTCGACGCATAGATGTGTTCATTATAGACTCAAAACGTACTTGATCCAATCTTCAAAGTAGAGTCCTTGGTCAAAGTATGAGATCTCATTCCATACGTATATCAGCTTGATACCTGAGCACATTGCATTGCACTATGCATTTATTGATTCTGGCAAACTCATCCTTATGCTTGGACTATCACACACACCAACCATCAACATTAACGGGTAACTTCAATCTAACAATACCCATCGCCCACGTTTAGATCCAGACTACACTAAACCAGATCAATGCATATGCACCAAGGTTATGGATGTTGATTTTCTAGTGCAATTAAAACTAGTACAATTTTTCAACTTGACAACTACTTCCAATGATATAATTTGACTTCTTATAGTATTCTAATCATTAAGCAGTTATACATGAAAATTTTTAACCATTCACTTTCATCAATGGAGCAATAGAGATCACAATGAACAACAAAAGAGGAGACAATATACTAGAAATTAGGTTAGCAACCAAGGCAAAACTGGCTGAAAAATGTGTAACTAGGTTCGGTCTTCATAAGTATGAAATGTAATTTTTGATTCTTGTAAATTGTAAAATGAAAGAAAATTATTATTATTATTTTTGGAGCATGGGTTTCATGCTCAAGGTCTTTTATTTTATAGGTCAAGCACCCATTGGTGCTTCTAGGGCTTGTCCTAGGTCAAGAAGTCAAAAGAGTCATTGTCATAAGTTGAAGACCCCTTCGGGCACATTGTAACTTGTAAAGAAAATTATTTTTGTCATTAAAAGTGTCAAAATACCCTTCAAGACCAAGTCGGCTTGGCAACTGGCAAGTCGACCTAAAATAAGGAGCCATGTCCACCTTGAAGAGCCTATATAAGGAGGAAACTTGACCTCCTTGAAGCACATTCATCATCACTCAATCTAGCGAAGATGGAGGAAGAAGGCAATGAAGAAGGAAGAGGACAAAGAAGACTTTGGTTTGTTCTATTTCTCTGTCACATGTGCGAAGGAAGGCTACGGTTTATTTGGCAGATCTAGGGTTTTCCTCTACAAGTTCGATCTTGAAGGAGAGAAGGCAAGAAGGTCAAGCAAAGGTCACAAGAAGCCATTCTCAATCTCCAGAAATCAGAGAAGGTCAAGCGAAGGTCGAAGGAAGTCCTGGGAAGCTAACAGAAGCTCACACATGTGGTAGCAGCGACTGCTGGAGGGCTGAAAATTTCAGGTCTGCAGTGGAGGCTGAAATTATGCAACTGGAGGTGTTTGTCTTGGTCTAAAGGTCTTGGAATTCGTCAATTGAAGAATCTATAAGGAAGAGGAGATTTGCGGGTTTTCCTCTCAAGTGGAAAGGTTTTGGCCCTGGCTTGCAGCCTATATTCCGTGTTCTTATTCTTCTTGTTTTGGTAGTTGGTTGATGATACATAAACATAGTAATAATAAGAGAAGCAAATAAGTAAGATAAGTAAAAAGACATCACAAGCAGTTATCAAAGAAAGAGAGATCACTCTAATCATTGTCCTATAGATTTATAAACATGGTTTCAGAGCTGAGGTTGGTTAAGGGCATAATGAAGATCTCTACTACATTGAAGAAGTTTCTCAAGAAGTGTTCAAAGGTAGCAAGCCATCTCAAGAAAGGCATCAAAGAAGTATAGAATCTCCTATTTACTCCAAAGAAGGAAGTAACCGAGACAAAAGACGAAGGACTCTTCTTAGCACTCACATGCACATTTGAAGATGAAATCATTTGGGTGATCGACAGTGGAGCATCAAGCCATATGACTGGTTATCACAAGAAACTAAAGACACTACAAAATGAAATTTTTCTTACTCTGTAGAACTTGGAGATAATAAGAGTTATCCTGTGCGAGGAATTGGATTAACCTCAATAGAACTAGAGAATGGAGGTAATATTCATCTCAACAACATCCTATTTGTTCGAGGTTTGCATAAGAATTTACTTTCCATTTAAAGTCTAGAAGATGAAGGTGATAGAGTGGCTTTCATTGATGGAAAAGTTGTAGTAAGGAGTAAGAACTCATGCATAGAAAATGCTAGAGTAATGGGTATTCGTGAAGGAATACTTTATAGGTTGATATCT
Organism: Pinus taeda; assembly: GCA_000404065.3. Taxonomy (NCBI): domain Eukaryota; kingdom Viridiplantae; phylum Streptophyta; class Pinopsida; order Pinales; family Pinaceae; genus Pinus; species Pinus taeda. The sequence goes on from APFE030340878.1 coordinate 121,403, forward strand.
CCTCTTGCTCAAGCTTTGGTTAACATTGAAATCAGCCCATGTGAACTCTGGCATAGAATATTTGGTCATCTCTTTCAAAATCCTTCCAAATCTAAGTTCTATAGTAGATGGAATCTCCGAATTGAAAGAAGATCACGAAGGAGTATGCAAGGGATGTGCATTGGGTAAGAACACCAAGAAACCATTTGGAAGCAATGCTCCACGGTCAAAAGAAATATTGGCTCTTATTTATTTCGATGTCTGTGGCCCTATGACTGCTTGTTGAAGTTTCTAAGTCTACTCGTTAGAAACCCTCCATGCACTTTATTTAATTTATTCCTACCTACTTGTCCTGTTACTTAACAAGTTATTTACAATGTAAATAATGAAAATAAACACTAGTGCATGCTTAACATATTACAGATCAACAACTGAAGGAAACAGAAACAATCACACCAAATGACACCGTTATTTTTGGACCAATGTCCTCGGAAAAACCCAATGTGGGAAAATCGGTGCAACTATCTAAGGGTTTTCTTATTAAGCAATATCAGAGTACAATCTGGGTGCCAAATCCGGCTAACCCAACATAGAATTTCCTTGGCAATAATACCTCTCAGTTTGAGACAAATGTCCTGGATGAAACCCTGGATAAACCTTCCGGCAGCTCCTTAGCTCCAATCTGCCCTAGAAACCCCAGCGTCTGCCTTTCTGGATTGCGTCGCCCCTCTCTGCCCAGCACTGGCCCTGCGTCACCCTGAATGGGTCTGCGTCAGCCTTAGGAGGCCTTGTGTCAGCCTTCTGGCCCTCTGCGTCAGCAATGGTGGCCTCTCTGAAGCTCTGTGCAACTCCTAGTTGCCTCTGCATGGCCCTGTGTGAGCCCTGGCTGCTACTGCATCACTCTCTCTGGCTACTGCGCTGCTCTTTGACACTATCTCTGCTTCTTTGTTTCTTTGTACTCAATGCCCCTCAGCTGCAACTCCGATCACTGATTCTATCTCTCTTAGCTAACCCCACTCTAGATAATAGAATGATTGATCACTTTGGTGTACTCTCCAAGTGATCCTCAAGCCTCCTCTTATACTTTTCTTGTTGACATATCAACGACTAAGATTAAGTCCCTAATCAACGACTAAGATTAGATCTGGCTTGATCCATGTCTTTTGGACCATTCTAACACAGTTTCATGTTAATCCACATTAATATTTTAATTTTCCTAAGTTTAGACTTAGGAACTCCATTAAAAATATTAATTATTTTAATATCTCCTGAACTGTTTAGAATCTGCCCAAACCCTTTCTAGGTATTGGAGATCTCATGTGCCCCAACTTCTCCACCAAATTTTGTGGCTAGAGCACATTGGATGCTACCCCAAATCAACACTCCCTCTTAGCGAGGAGTGTGGTCTAGTAATACTCCTCACTAAGCATCACCCTGATCATCCGACATTGGTTCCTGTGCTGATGCTAGGCCTGCTGCCCACCATCCTCTGCACTGCTGTATCCTGTGCTGCTGCCCATGGTTCTACCACTGCCATCTGTACAAAAGCTCCCTCTGCATCCGTGATGTTGCTGGTCCTTTCTCCCAACACTGCATCTGCACTGCAACTCTTCTTATCATGCTGCATCGTGCTGCCCACTACTGCACTGCAACTCAGTTACTGAGAATTAAGTAATTAATCTCCCAACTCTGATCTCTCTGTTGGGATAGAGATCCTCCTGATGCTGAAGCTTCCTCTGCCGCTGACAAGTGCTCCCTTTTTGACCTCTGCGCTGCTGCAACAACTCCCTGCATCTCGCACCGTTGTACACCTCTCTGTGCCATCCTGCATTGGTGCAACACTGCCGTGCCTCTCGCACAGTTGCAGCTTGCTAGCCTCGCGATGTCCTGGGAATCCTGTATTGTATCTCTCTCTGCTGCTCCATCTGCATCCATCTCTACCCGACTCAGCCAATCTTGCTACTCCTCTTCGGGGAGCCTATAGCAAGGTCTAATCCAATAGGCTGGGTACCTCGAGGATCCTGCCCCTCATCGCCTGTAGTCCGCCTGACTACAACTCGATGTCTCCCCACTTTCGCTCAAGTGGTGCGTGTGCACTCATGGCACAGTCATCGTCTGTCAACACTTCCTTCTTTGCCCTTGCTAGCGTTGCCTTAGTCTCGGAAGACTCTCCCTTACTCTTCTTCCTTGGACACTGGGTCGCATTATGACCCAACTCCCCACAGTGGAAGCACTTGATCTTGGAGAGATCCTTCTTCTTTCGCTTTTCCTGCTTTCCCTCAGATGCTAGGGCAACATCTTCCTCCTCTTATTTGACTTTGATCCCCTTGTTGCTGCTACCTGTCTTCAACTACCGTTTGATCTCTTCTTGGCGAAGAGTAGCCCACATCTCATCCCAAGGTGGAAGTGTCCCTCTGCCCAATATACTCTGGACAAATACCTCCCAGTCTTTTGAGACTGTATTCAAGGCCGTCCTCACCTTCAATTCCTGATCCGGCGTGGCTTCTATAGCAGTCAACTGATCTCGGATCTCATTTAGTCCTCCGAGGAAGGTGTCAATCGGTTCTCCCTTCTTCATCTGATATGACCTCAGTTGATTCTCTAGTAACATCCTTCTCTGCACAGAAGTATGTTGGTAAAATTTTTTAGGGCCTCCCACATCTCATATGCCATTTCCTTCTCGGCAATGTGTGGTACTACATGGTCTTTGACCCTATCAAGGATGATGCTCTTGGCCCTCACCATTGCCTCCTCATACTTGTCATTCTCAGCTGGGTTGATTGGGATAACTATCGTCTTCAAGGCCAAGTGCTTGACACGATTTTTGTCAAGTACAAATAAGATTCTGGCCTTCCAGACTGTGAAGTTCGATGCTCAGTCCAGCTTGTCCTGGTCTCTTACTTCGTGTAGTGCCATGATGCTCTTCTACTTCCCTCCTGGAAGTTCTCGATCTGACTCCCTCTGAGTCTCGATTTCCCTCTTGGAAATCCTTCTGCCGAAGTTGAGATGCCTTCCACTCTGATCGTCTGTGCAACCGCACCATTGATCTGGGTTTCTCGGCTAGAAACCCTCGGTAGCAACTCCCTCCTCTTGGCCTTTCCCTGTTAGGTACTGTTCTGACTAGAGTACCTCCCTAGCTCCACTCTGCAACGTTCCCACAGCCTTCTAGACCCTAGCAACGTGAAGGTGAGAGCTCCTAGGCTCTGCGCAATCCCGGCACCAGCAACCCGGCCTCCTCAACCAACTGCGTCAGGTCTCCTAGCTTTGCGTGGCTCTGCATGAGGCTCCCTTTGCCTCCTTAGCCTCTGTGTTGCCTCTTCTCGGCTCACCCTTGATGACCTAGGCACTGTGTCACCCTTCCCTTGTTGCTGCTCTGCTAGAAACAACTTCTATCACTCGGGACAACTATTTTCTGTTTCTATTCCTCCGCTCGGTTGATGTCCTTAGTTCTCCTGTGATCTGCAACCACACTCTAATACCATGTTGAAGTTTCTAAGTCTACCCATTAGAAACCCTCCATGCACTTTATCTGATTTATTCCTACCTACTTGTCCCGTTACTTAACAAGTTATTTATAATGTAAACACTGAAAATGAACACTAGTGCATGCTCAACATATTACAGATCAACAACTGAAGGAAACATAAACAATCACACCAAATGACACTGCTATTTTTGGATTCATGTCCCCGGAAAAACCCAATGCGGGAAAACTGGTGCAACTATCTGAGGGTTTTCTTATTAAGCAATATCAGAGTACAATCTGGGTGCCAAATCCGGCTAGCCCAACAGAGAATTTCCTTGGCAGTATTACCTCTCAGTTTGAGATAAATGTCCCAGATGAAACCTCGGATAAACCTTCCGGCAGATCCTTAGCTCCAATCTTCTCCAGAATCCCCAGCGTCTGCCTTTTTGGATTGCGTCAGCCCCTCTCTACCCAGCGCTGGCCCTGCGTCACCCTGAATGGGTCTGCGTTAGCCTTAGGAGGCCCTGCATTAGCCTTCTGGCCCTCTGCGTCAGCAACGTTGGCCTCTTTGAAGCTCTGCGCAGCTCCTGGCTGCCTCTGCGTGGCCCTGCGTGAGCCCTGGCAGCTACTGCGTCACTCTCTTTGGCTACTGCGCTGCTCTTCCGACACTATCTCTGTTTCTCTGTACTCAATGCCCCTCAGTTGCAACTCCGATCACTGATTCTATCTCTCTTAGCAAACCCCGCTCTAGAGAATAGAATGATTGATCGCTCTGGTGTACTATCCAAGTGACCCTCAAGCTTCCTCTTATACTTTTCTCGTTGACATATCAACGGTTGAGATTAAGTCCCTAATCAACAACTAAGATTAGATTTAGCTTGATCCATGTCTTTTGGACCATTCTAATACAGTTTCATATTAATCCACATTAATATTTTAATTTCCCTAAGATTAGACCTAGGGACTCCATTAAAAATATTAATTATTTTAATATTTCCTGAACTGTTTAGAATCTGCCCAAACCCTTTTTGGGTATTGGATATCTCATGTGCCCCAACCTCTCCACCAAATTTCGTAGCTAGAGCACATCCGATGCTACTCCAAATCAACACTCCCTCTTAACGAGGAGTGTGCTCTAGTAATACTCCTCACTGAGTATCACCTGCATCGGTTCCTGTGCTGATGCTAGGCCTGCTGCCCACCATCCAATGCACTGCTGCCCATGGTTCTACCACTGCCACTGCTGCATCTGTACAACAACTCCCTCTGTGTCCGTGTTGCTGCTGGACCTTTCTCCCAACACTGCATCCACATTGCAACTCTTCTCATCATGCTGCATCATGCTGCATCGTGTTGCCCACTGCTGCACTGCAACTCAGTTACTGAGAAGTCAGTAATTGATCTCCCAACTTTGACCTCTCTGTTGGGCTAGAGACCCTCCTGATGCTAAAGCTCCCTCTGCCGCTGACAAGTGCTCCCTCCCTGACCTTTGCGTTGCTGCAACAACTCCGTGCATCTCGCACCGTTGCACATCTCTCTGTGCCATCCTGCACTGGTGCAACACTCCCGTGCCTCTCGCATTGTTGCAGCTTGCTAGCCTAGCGCTGTCCTGGGAATCTTGCACTGTATCTCTCTCTACTTCTCCATCGCATCCATCTCTACCCGACTCAGGCAGTCTTGCTACTCCTCTTCGGGGCTCCCGTAGCAAGGTCTAATCGAAGAGGTTGGGTACCTCGAGGATCTTGCTCCTCATCCCCTGTATTCCGCCTGACTTGTAACGACCCATCTATAAATACAAAGAATGCAAGCATAATAGTAGGTATACGGTACATGCATATGATAGCTACATATGCATGTGTCGCATACACCGCACTAGTATTTTATACTAAATTGATTATAAGTACTAAATACGATGACACTTCTTAGAAAAGAAGTTCTACTCATTCATCAATATTGCGTAATGCATGGTTAGATCTTAAAAGAGGACTATACATATTATATGTTCCAGATTATTGACAAAATTACATGAATAAATTAATAAAATAAAGGTTAATTATTAATATAAATAATTAATTAAAAAGGGTCCAAGTATAAGTGTTATAAACTTTATATTAAAACAAATATAATAAAAACATATATTAAAACTAAACATAAATAAAACATTATATTAAAACTAACATAAATAAAACATTATATTAAAACTAATATAAAATAAAACAAAGTGTTATGATCTAATGGTACGTACATATATATAAATGTAATGTCAACAAAGTGTTATAATCTAATGGTACGTACATACATATAAATGTAATGACATATTAAAAGAATGAATTATAAATATCTTATGGATTCAAAAGGCGTATTTCATTTCACAACCTGAATCAAGACCAGGATACATAGGTGGTGTGGCAGTAGCAGGGTGAGCGGTGGCTGCAGGTGGGAGGGCGGCCACCGCCAAACCAGAGGATATAAACCGAAGGTCATGGGTTGAGGAGCAAAAAAAAAAAACCAGGAGGAAGAATTCAGAAGGCAAGGGAATCAGCCATTGGAAGAGCTTGACCGTTCTGAGGTTCTGGGCACGGGGGACAGTCAGAATCTGTTGAGAAGTTTACTAGATTGAGTAGCCAGGCTCTGCTCAGTCTGGCTGGGTGGAATCGGTCTCACGGTAACTGTAGCAGCTTAGTCAGAGGCATCTTCAACTGCAGCAGTTCAGGTAGTAGTTCAGGTAGGTAGCTGCTTTAACCTCCTGACTTTTTTCTGTACATCTGTAAATTGGTTCTTACATGACTACAGCTCGATGTCTCCCCACTTCTGCTCAAGTGGTGCGTGTGCACTCATGGCACAATCATCGTCTGTCAACACTTTTTTCTCTGCCCTTGCTGGCGCTGCCTTAGTCTCAGAAGACTCTCCCTTACTCTTCTTCCTTGGACACTGGGTCGCATACTGACCCAGCTCCCCACAGTGGAAGCACTTGATCTTGGAGAGATCCTTCTTTCGCTTTTCCTGCTTTCCCTTAGATGCTAGGGCAACATCTTCCTCCTCCCGTTTGACTTTGATCCCCTTGATGCTGCTACCCGTTTTCGACTGCCGTCTGATCTCTTCTTGGCGAAGAGCAGCTCACATCTCATTCCAAGGTGGAAGTGTGTTAGGGTCCCACCCTAACCCCCTTATCTATGTAATGGGACCACATCATAGTCAAGAGTCAATAAAGCCCATATTAATAAT
>APFE030340881.1:0-12179 GCA_000404065.3 Pinus taeda
GGTGGTAAATCCGGTTGGGTCGGTGAGAAGGAGCATTCAGCTGGAGCTATCCGTCAAAGGTATCATCATCAACCGCCGGAGCAGGTATTTTTCCATGAACTACTCTTATTAAGTTGATATCAATGGAATGCTCATCTTAATTTATGTTGTTTATGATAAAATGATTAGATGTTAAATGCTTAAAATTTTGCGAGAAGGTCAGAAAGCTTCTTTTATTACTTGCAAATCAACACTATAATAGATCTGTTAGTGTATAATAGAATAAGGCTCTAATAATAGGAATCGGTTTCTTACAAGTTTCAAGCCTCTTAGAGTTAGCGGGAATTCAGTTGGATCGTCTCCCTCCTTTCTGATATTCCTTAGATGCTCTAGGACCTTTTACCTACTAGACATGAGCTAAACCAGATCATCAGGGAGGACATCTATAGGCAATTCATCCAGGTCACCTAGGTCAATCCTCCAGGAGGGTTGCACCCAAAGATGGCCTTCTATGCTGAGCACTTCTTGGAGTTGAGAGACGGGCTCATTGTTTGACCCCAGTATACGTTTCAGCACTGGATGCATGATCTTCACATTCCTCTAGACCAATTCAGAGTAGGTTCTCATAGACTTCGGGTAGAGACAGACCACCAGGTGGATAGACTAGACAGACTCTGCCAGGTATGTCATTTACAGGAAGTGGAGACCGAGGTGCACATCATCCTTGGATGCCCTGTCTACTACGAGATGAGAAGAAGGTTTCATTGCTTGTTCATAGATTCTCGAACCCTCATTGACTTTTTTAGGTATCCGGATCAGAGATATTTAGCCCTATATATGCAGGAGGCTATTAGGTTTCGAGCGCATATTCTTCAGCCTCCCATCAGACCAGATCCCACACAAAGGATCATGACATTTTTCAGGGTACTACCTTCAGACAGGGGCACCAAGAGATCGATTGATACCAGTACGTATCCAAACTCCAGACCAGTGAGGATCCATGGGACCTCACACTATGACACAAGATCTCAGCAGCAGTTCTGTCTTAGATCCGTTCCTGAGAGACAGACTAGGTCCTCCAGCATTCAGCTACGTGTGAACCACCCTAGGACACGATTTAGTGGGCAATCTGCACTTGCCATCAACTCTTCATTGGGCCAACAAACATTGTTGAGTTTCTTCAGCGTTATTCATTCAACCTAAGATGTTAGGAGAGATGGGCCTGATCCTTAGACCTATGAAATCCTCGATCTTCTCCGCTAGAGCCAGATGTTGATTTACTTCATGCATTGTAACTTTTATAAGAGACCGTTTGGTTCTCCCGCTTTGTATATACAACACTGTACTCAACAGTTCGTTTGACCTACTTTATAGTCATTAATTAGACATAAATATAATTATCCTTTATTATTTCCTACATTAAATTACAAATTATCACATTTATTAGCACAGTCTAACATGTATTACATAGTCATTACAGAAAGACAAAAAAAAATTAAATTAAAAATGCAATTAACACAATTTTAACATTTCGCTCTTTGCATTAATCTGTTTGTTATCTTGTACATTATGACATTTCCGAAGGCAAAGGTTACATGGCCAATTAATAATAAACGGATCAAGGTTGTATGGACATGTAACTATATAGTAACCACAATATTTGAATGTTGGTGGCTAACTAGCCCCCAAGGTCCCAGAACTTTGGTAGGCGCCATCTGGAGGTGTTGCAGCCGTCGATCTTGATGCTCCTTCATCGCACGGTCATCGACTGCTTGTGGTGGTTTTTGGTAACCAGGTTACCTAACCTTTGATTCAGTCATTCATTTCCGGTAGGTTTTTGCTCTGCAAACTCCTCTGTCGACAGTAAGCTCATAGACGACCTCTTCAACTTGGAAATCCAGTGTAAACGCGTCCGCTTTGGCAACGTATCCACTCAAAAGCTGATTATTGTTCAGGGTTCATTTAACAGGTATATTTTTTGCGTTAACAGGGTTTTCTTTTGATGGTCCTCTTTTCTGTTTCCGCTAAATACAATATGAGTTTGTTCTCTGTATTTTACTCATTATTTCCTTTTGCATTCTACTGTTTTACTGGTCGCAGCTTCCCATAGTTTTCCTATCTATTTCACAGACTTGTAAGCAGCCACAATTTATATCATTTACTGGCTAATTTTCTCTCTTGGAAACTCTATTCCTCTGTTACGCTGTAGTTTGTTTTCCCTATGAGTATTAATATTACATTTTTGGTCTTTCGGCAGGTCACTCTTTGGCTCAGCATGGGTGCCGAAAGGCTTAGCGCACTTCCTCAGCCATTCCAACCGAGGGTTTTGACATTTAAGTGCTTTCTGGACCACTGAGGTTTTATAAGATTGATTGGGGTTTTACCGCTGCAGAAGACGACCCCAGAACCGTTTCTATTATGACTTTTAGGCTTTCTGCTGCGAGCTAGGGATTTTAAGTTGATACTGAACTCTACCAGTTAATGGACTGAACTCGGTCTCTGGAAGAAGTGACACCTTCTCAGGCTTTCCAAACAGTATGTTACTTCCTCTGTAATTTATATTTGTCAGCTATCATTTTCTTTTGATTAACATTACTCTGTGGTGGGTTCTCACTAGTTTTTCCATCCCTCTCTGCAATGGAATGCACTATATATTTGTTTTTAAGTTTTAAATGGAAAAATACCATTCCCTACTCCACGTTTTTGTCAGGCTTTTGTCAAATGATAATGAATTAAAAGGTTAAATCCTCATGCTATTCCTCATTGAGTTATTGATGATGCGTCAGTTATATGGGTTTTCGTTTTTGTTCTGAAATATATGTTTATATTTCAGTATAAGTTCCGGAAACAGTTCCCATTTTTTACCAGTAGTCTGGTTACTGCTTTGAATATAGCTCATAGCGCGTCTACAGTCATAATACATTTGCATGTCGGCGTATTCATTTCTTGTTTTGTTTGATTACTACCCTTCTGGAACCGCTCACAGTTTCCCCCTTCGGTGACCTGAGAGGTAAATCCAGAAATATCAGTTCCTTCTTAGCCAGGTTTCTTAACTTCCCCGGCTCTTCCATAACTTTTGGTTAATTAATTTACTGAGTGTAACATTTAGCATCTCGAACACCTGATTATGGGTTTTTTTTAATATGCCAATATTTAAATTATGGGGTTTCTGTTTAGTAAATCCATACTTAAATTACAGGGCCTGTTTGATATGTCAGGTCTTAAATTACAGGGGTTTCGTTTTTCACTAGTATCCCTTCATGTGAACATAGAGGTTCTTTTCATATGAACTCAAACTCTTTATTTTAAACAAAGAATTGTCACAGAAATTTTACTATTTTACTTTAGATTTCCTCATGTTAAAAGCTTTACATAGACACGGAGAATTTGTTTGTCTTCTACAGTAATTATGTTCTCATTTTCTTTGGGAAAGAAGAAAGAATTAAAAGTACTGTTATTTCCTTCTTCCATACAAATCTTCATTTCTACGGAAAGCAAATAAAATTCCTTTCTCTTTTTATTACATTCACACAGGAATTATGTGTTAAATGATAGCCACTCACGTTACCCTGTTGTTCTTTCTACAAAGAACCTAGCATACAATTACTACATAACATGAAACAGAGTAATTATAATTCTACTTTCTCTGCGTACTTATAATTAAGACAAATAATCACTTATCTGCTAGTCCAGACTCTAGAATTTAGAGGCAAGACCTTGCCTCCTTGCCTCCCGACCAATGAGTTTTAGGCTCCCGACCAACGAGGATTATTAGGCTACTAAGTCCTCGTCCTCCCCGTGCTTCTTCGTCCAGAACAGTTCTTCCTGTAACAGTACTGATTCACTAGCATCTCAGTTTAGCCTAGAATCCTTTCTAATCACAAACCAAGTCTGGATCTCGAGTTTTCCACTGGCTCTTACTAGTCTAGCTCTGGAATTTCTCCAATTTCTCCGAGCAGAATACTGCTTTTTTCCTTTCTATCCTTCTCCTTTCCCCGAGTAAATTCTAAAACTCAACTTGAGTAAATTCTAAAACTCAAACGCATGTAAAAAAACAATTCCGGTTCAATATTACTTCTCATAATAATTCATCAGGTTCACCTAGTAATTTTGTTCACAGTGATTTTGTTAGCTAATTATTTTTGTTAACTAATTTACAAATACCTTGGCTGTCAACAAAGCAACTATTTATGGAATAAAAATTCTCTCATTTTTTTTTTATCTCTATTAAAATGCTTTACTTAACCTGAATATTAAAATATTTTGTCAAATCAATTTATCTCTATTAAAATGCTTTACTCAACTTGTATGTTAAAATATTTTATATTTTATTTTTAAGACACCTCAAAATTTTATTTTTTTATTGATAATTTTTACTCAATTGTTGAATTGAGGTTTCTATGATCCATATCAAGTTTATGAGAAATTCTTCGGCATAAATTACTTCGAGATATTACATTTGTTGACGCGTTTCCATAAGGACATGTTGAAGAATTAGATCTAGGTTGCATGTAATCAGATCTAGGTTGAATATGCAAAACCCCCAATTGCTATATTTGACCACTTAACGACTACATGTAATCAGATCTAGGTTGAATATGCAAAACCCCCAATTGCTATATTTGACCACTTAACGACTAAATTGACCAACGGCTATATTTGAGACTTGGAAATGGCTAGTAGGACCAGACCAAGGGAAAGGAGAGCATTTAATTAAAAAATTAAAATAAGTTAAAGTTACAGAATTTAAATAATTATTAAAGTAATAGTTAGCTATACTAGTATTATTAAAAAATACCAAAAAAGAATCAAAAATTATTTTCATTTTAGAGGAACCAAAAGTTCAAAAGTTCTCATATAAATCCACATGCACAAAAGAAAAAACAATGGCTAATGTACTTGGAAAATTCGAGCTCCATAATAGGGACGATGAAATCTATGGATGTCTTGTGTTAGGATTCAAAAACATGATGTGAGCCTTTGATTTTATTGTACTGGTTCCAACAACCCTCAAAATCTTAACTCTCTCAAAATTTTGGAGCCCCTTGACAAAACTTCTATCCTCCATCTACACCTTAATTAGATTTTGCATCTTGGCAGCAGGACAAGTTCCCTTATGCTCCTCAAAAAAGTATAAGAATCCAGAGTTCAACTCTACCCAAAGTCGCAAGTCACAAAAAAATTAGGATTTACTTGAGGTGAAAATCTTGACTTGAAACTCCTTATTTTCCAAATTACACTCCTTATTTTCCAAATTACACTATGATCGGTTAAAGTCGCCAGGTCGCAAAATAGTTACCTATCTAGCCTCCAACATTGTGACACCACTTACATTGTGACTACACGACCTCATGCCTCACAGTCGTCAGGTGGAACTTTTGACAAGGATTTGGCCTATGACTATGCGACCTCGTCTACCTTTTGACTCTGCAAGCTCTAGCCTTGAGGTCACATGGTCCCCAGGCCACAAGACACATGAATATCATCTTCGTGACATGTACTGAAATGTAAACTAGTGACCTCTTCAACCACACATGTGCAACAAATTCTTATATAAACTACTCGCCCCATAGCTCATTTGTTTAGATGGTTATAATGCTCAATGACAGAGAGACATGGCAATTGAGAAAGCACCCAAATCATCTCCAAGTAGTTGTCTCTTCCCCTTCCTTTACATTCTTTTTTATTTCCATTTATCTTTCTCTGACCTCCAACCCACTGCGTTCGCTTCTGGTAATTTTTATTTGCCCCTTCGAGCCATTTTTAAACTCATTTCACCCTTAAAAACCCTCCAACACTATTATCTTTTCATTTAGCACCCCATCTCCTCGGCACTAAGCCTAACTTGAAGTTCATCTCCCTTTCCCTCAGGCACTTCTTCTGATTTCCAGGGTCTAGTGAGATCAGAGGAGGAGGGGGGAAGAGGAGCACTTCTGATTTCCAGGGTCTAGTGAGATCGGAGGAGGAGGAGGGGAGGGGGAGGAGGAGGCAGAGGAAATTAACGACAAATTACATTAAATTTAAATAAAGACAGAGGAATAAACAAAGTACCTGAAACCATTTTGGAGTAGTGAAAGAGAATAACATAACAAGGGTTTGCGCAGCAGCAACAACAAGAGCGAACAACTGTATCCCTGGCGGGTCCTGTGCAATAATCATAAATGAATTTACTTCGAGATATACAAAGAGCAGAGCGTATATCTAAATGAATAACTGAATCAAAAAATTGCATTGATCTCAATCGATTGGATGTAGTAGAGGATCTTCTGGAACATGCCAAATCCATTGTGCTCATCAACAGACTAGAGATCCAGATTGAGATCCAGATTGATTGTCGTTCACTTTTGTTAACAAACAAATTTTAGACATTAAATTTTACCGATTATCATCCTCTTTTGTCAACAAACAAATTTTAGACATTAAATTTTACCCACACTGTCTGTTTTGGAACATCATACTCTCCACAAAGACACAGAAACCAAACACCCATATGGAGGCACTTTCCAGAAAACATATCATAAAATAACAGTAAATAGAGCATGAGGATGAAAGAGGGTAAAGATTTGAAATTTATAGCTGCTTCCGCCTCTTTTTCCTTTAACATAAAAATAGAAAAAGATATACTTTCCTTTAACATAACATAAAAACAGAAAAATATATACTTTCCTTCAACATAAAAAAGAAAAAGAGATACCTGATTCTTTGTACCTCTACCTCATTCGTTTTCTTTGGCTCCTTTTTTCCAGATCAACGAATATACTTTAGAGCACGACTTTCACTCTACTTTAGGGCACGACTTTCACTCCCATTTCTTAACTCTTGACTTTCGCTCCTTTTTAGGCGTTTCTGGCGGAATCATCCATCATAATTATTTCTATTTTAGGGAGGTCCCTCATAATTATTTTTATTTTAGGCGGTCCCCCACTCCCATTTCTTCCAACCGAAATTTTTCTTATAACCTAATTGATGTAGTGGTTAATTACTTCAAAAGGAACTTACTATTTGTGTACATGTCATTTTCTAAGTTAAAATTAGGTAACTTGTTAACTTATTACACATTTGAATTTCCATTATTTTTGGAGTTGTTTGTTTTTTAATTATTATTATTAATATGGTTTGGTAAGATTTTTAAAACATTATAAGTAAAAGTAAGAATTTAAAAATTAAAATACATTTCAGAAATAATTTATAAATTAAAGTACATTTTAAAAAAATGCATGAAAAGATAAAACAAAAGATCAGAAAACATAAAAATGTATTAAAACTTTATATATTAGAAAAATGTTTTTAATTTAAAATAAGAGAAAAATAGATGGTAATTTTGTTTGCATTTCATACACAATTGTCAACAAGTTGAATGAAAAGGTTTACATAATTTTATGATAACATTTTATCTTCAACAAAAATAATGATGGTATATTCATAAAAATAGGGAATTGAAAGCATTTCATTTCAATTTTACATCTAAGCTACGGTAAAATTTAAAAATATGTATAAATATTTTATATTAATAACATAATATATATAAAATATATATATATTATTTTTTACATTTCAATTTCTTTTTTTAACAAAAACAAAAATTTGTTATGATTTTTTTTATCTAAAAAAATGATAAATGAAAATATATACTTAATCGTTGAATAGTGAATTATTATTTATAGTTTTATGAATATAAATTTACTTATATTTAGTTTCTTTTATAGACAAAAATCATAATAAAAAAACTATATCATAAAATTAATTTTATTGTTTTTATGTTAAATAAAATACTTTTTGTTACTTAATCATATAGGAAAATAATTAAAATTTAAGATGTAATATTTAAAGAAATATTAGCAACAATGAACAAATATCTTTTTGATAATTATAAAGAAAGTATGAAACTTTACTAACCACCATCAATATAATTACAGGTGATGCGTCTTTCCATGAATAATGATGAGTAAATGTGAATTAAGAGAAAGTAGTATCAAGAGATAGCAATCTCTGATGACTATCTCTAATCTTAGTTTAACAATTAAAATATCATAGGTTTTCTCACTGCTTTAAAAAACATCAAATAAAATATTTTAATAATCCTTTAATAGGATTGTTCTAATAATAATAATTTTTATAGTGTATGTTTATCTTACTTATAAATATATGAAAATATTTAATTTATATTATAAAATTTTTTGGCCTGTTTTCTTTTAAATTAGATAATATATTTTTAAGTAAGATTGCGATTTCTTGTATTTCAAAATGAATCTTTGAACATATAAATGAATGAAAACCTTTATATTCTATAAAATATCTATTATATTTCAAGCAAAAATGAATTAAACACCTATTCCCATTCCAACTTTATATATATATATATATATATTAGGGTTTATGGTTTAGGGTTTATTGTCGCTAGGAAAACTTGGTTGAGGGAAAAGCAAATTGCAAATTTGGATACTCTGCTATTGTTGAGGGAAAAGCAAATTACAAATTTATTACAAATTTGGATACTCTGCTATTGGCAACTTGCAAATTTAAGAAAACAAATTAGTTAAAAAGAAAAACTAAAATTTTGTTTACGACAAATTTGATACCATGTTTTTAAATAATCCTTTTGAAATTCCATTATGACTACTATTGGCAATAACAAACAAAATGTTGCAATCCAACATGCTTTTTGCACATCCGCTTTTGCAGAGGTGGTAGTGAAGAGAAGTGATTTTTCGCAGTCGAGAAAAGCACGACCGTTGCAGAGGTGGCAGTGCTTTTTTGCAGAGGTGGTAGTCAGGAAAAGCAGGACCGTTGATCCAACCAGTACTATTTATTTCCAATCCTTCTCCCAATCTTTGCCTTTTCCGAATCTCCTCTCCTCCTCCTCCCATGGCTACCTGCGCTGGGCTGAGTCTGGTCTTGTCTTGGAGCTCCATGTCATGTCATGTCATGTCTTGTCTGGTCTGGTATGAGTTTTGTATGAGTCTGGTTTGGTTTGGTCTGGTGTATATGTGTTGTTGGTTGCGCAGTACTGGGAGGAGGGGAAGGATTGCTACCACTGCCAGGGCATCCACCTTCCATTGCCGTTGTGGATCTCCTCAATAATTCCGCTGTTTGAATGTGTGTCCATTGTCAGGGTAATGAAGTTGTAGGAATTTACAGGGTAAGTTCCTCAGACAGAACACCAAAAGGACACCGCTCACAAACAGATCACAGATCAATACACCAGTATTTTGACGTGGTTAAAACCCTCAGAGAGGGAAACAGTCCACGGCCTGCGCCAACGTGGCTACTACAGGCAATTTATTAATAAAAGAATGAAAATTTACATAAGCTTCTCTCATGCACGGTTAACCTACAAATGACCCTCCATGCGCTTTAAATAGAATTCATGGACCAATCGGGTGTCAAGCCACGGATCAAGTGTCGGTAATACCGAGGAGAGAATGAACCGTCGGATCACTACATATCGTGACCGTCGGATTGTAAGTTACAAAATGTACAACGGTAAAGAAACACACTTTACCTAACTCTATACCTAACTCTATACTAGACCAAGTTGAACTTAACTATTTCCTATGTGTCGGAATATCCTAACATCCCCCCTTAAGAACAACTTGGGATAGGATTGAAGGATTTACAAATATGACACAATAGGAGAAGGAAGGAGGCACTAGAGCCTATCCCCCCTTAGTGACAACTTCCTGAACTCCAAGCATATATCGAAGTTTAGTGAACTTCGCCTCTGTGAAGAGCCTTTGTGAAGATGTCTGCAACCTGATCATCTGTTGAACAATATTCCACTTCAAGAACATGGTCATGAATGAGTTTTCTGATGAAGTGCATGTGTAGTTCAATGTGTTTGCTGCACTGATGCTCGAATGGATCTTTGCATAGCTGAATGGCACTTTGATTATCACACCAAAGTGTGGTTGGATGCTGTTGCTCAAAGCCAAATTCTGATAGGATCTGACGAAGCCACAAGGCTTCCTTACTAGCTTCCACGGCACCACGATACTCTGCTTCTGCTGACGAAAGGGAAATGGCAGCCTGTTTCTTACAAGCCCATGTAATAGGTCCTGAACCAAGAGTGAAGACATAACCGGCAGTAGACTTCCGATCATCAGGGTCACCAGCCCAATCAGAATCAGTGAAACCAACTAATAGAGGAGCTGCTTTGGCATTGTAATGAATCCCAAACTGTATTGTACCTCGAACATAACGAAGTATTCTTTTAGCTGCTTTCCAATGACTTTCACAGGGGTTTTGCATAAAACGAGCAACAAGGCCAACATCAAAGGAAAGGTCAGGACGCGTATGGGTTAAATACAAGAGTTTTCCTACAACTTGACGGTATAAGGTAGCATCAACTTCAGGAGAAGTACAAGAGACTGAAAGTTTGACTCCAGACTGAAAGGGAGAAGGAGCTGGCTTACAATCTTCCATGTGAAAATGACGAAGAATATCACAAGCATACTTGGACTGGGAAAGGGAAATACCCTCCTTGGATTGCAAGACTGGAAGACCGAGAAAATAGTGTAAGTGTCCTAAGTCTGTCATTTCAAATTTCTTTTTAAGGCTGGACTTCACATGGTTTATAAGGTTGGGATCACTACCAGTAAGAATAAGATCATCAACATAAAGAACAAGGATGATAAGAGAGTTGCCCACTTTCTTGGTGTAGACAGTATTGTCAGAATAACACCTAAAAAAGCCAGATTCTAAAAGAAAGCTATCCATTTTGGCATACCAAGCCCGAGGAGCTTGCTTGAGACCATAAAGAGATTTCTTAAGTCGACATACAAGGCTGGAGTCTGTTTGGATGAAGCCAATGGGTTTTTCCATATAGATTTCTTCATGCAAGTCCCCATGCAAGAAGGCAGATTTAACATCCATCTGATGGACTTCCCATTTTAAAGAGGCAGCAAGGGAAAGAACAAGGCGGATAGAGTTCATTTTGGCAACAGGGGAGAAAGTTTCAGTGTAGTCAATGCCTTCAACCTGTGAAAAGCCCTTAGCAACAAGACGAGCTTTATGTTTATCAACTTTCCCATCTGGTCCAGACTTGGTTCTGTAAACCCATTTACATCTAACAAGTTTGCGTCCCTTTGGTAGAGGAACAAGATCCCATGTATCATTTGCCAACAATGAATGATATTCTTCATTCATAGCTGCTTCCTAATGTGGATGGCCTGAAGCTTCTGCAAAAATGTCAGGATCATGATTTACTGGAGCTTGAGCCAGTAAAGAAGAGGCTCTTTCAAACTGAGAACGTGTACGTCATTGATCTGTAGGATCACCGGCAAGATCACCTGCTGCATCCCGAGTAGCACGACCAATCTTGGAAGTTGAGGATCCTGAGACGGCGGGGGAGGATTGTCATCCTCACTTTCATCATCTGAAAAAGAAATGTTTTCAAAAGTAGAAGAGATAGGAAGAGGTGGCACATCCGCCGGACTAGGCTCGCAGGCCGATTTATTTTCATCAAATTTTACATCTCTTCTAATGTTAACATTTTTGGACTTAAATGGAATAAGTCTATAACCTTTTACATCTTCAGAATATCCAACAAAAGTACATTTCTCACTCTTAGGTTCTAAGCTTTATGCTTTTCATCTGGAATATGGGCCCATGCTTCACTTCCAAAAACACGAAAGTGACTTACATCTGGTTTAATGGAACTACAAGCTTCTTCTGGAGTGATATTCTTTAGAACCTTAGTAGGAGTGCGATTTATTATATAATTTGCACAATTAATTGTTTCGGCCCAAAAACTAAGACTGAGTCCTTTAGATTGCAGCATACAATTAGCCATTTCCTTTAAGGTGCGATTTTTCCTTTCAGCTACACCATTTTGTTGTGGAGTGTATGGAACAGTATGTTGCATTTGATTTCCATTTTCGGTGCAAAAGTTGATGAATGTGTTTTTAACATATTCTCCACCATTATCAGTTCTTAGCTTAAGAATTTGATGTCCAGATTGTTTTTCAACAAAGGCTTTGAAGGCCAAAAATTTGTTAAATACTTCGCTCTTGAGTTTTAAGAAGTATACCCAAGTGCGTCTGGAGAAATCATCAATGAAAGTTAAGAAATACTTGCAGCCAGAGAATGAAGCAACAGGAAGTGGACCACACAAATCACTGTGAACAAGCTGTAAAGGGGCTGAGGCGTGCCAAGAGGCACGTTTGTCAAAACTGCCCCGATGATGTTTTCCGAGTACACAT
>APFE030340900.1:0-19877 GCA_000404065.3 Pinus taeda
GTGTGAAAATCAAAGTGCCATTCAGCTTTGCAAAGATCCAGTTCAGCATCAGCGCAGCAAACACATTGAACTTCACATGCACTTCATCAGAAAGCTCATTCATGACCATGTTCTTGAAGTGCAATATTGTTCAACAGATGATCAGGGTGCAGACATCTTCACAAAGGCTCTCACAGAGGCGAAGTTCACTAAACTTCGATATATGCTTGGAGTTCAGGAAGTTGTCACTAAGGGGGGATAGGCTCTAGTGCCTCCTTCCTTCTCCTATTGTGTCATATTTGTAAATCCTTCAATCCTATCCCAAGTTGTTCTTAAGGGGGGATGTTAGGATTCCCGACACATAGGAATAGTTAAGTTCAACTTGGTCTAGTATAGAGTTAGGTTAGCGTTAGGTAAAGTGTGTTTCTTTACCGTTGTACATTTTGTAACTTACAATCCGACGGTCACGATATGTAGTGATCCGACGGTTCATTCTCTCCTCGGTATTACCGACACTTGATCCGTGGCTTGACACCCGATTGGTCCATGAATTCTATTTAAAGCGCATGGAGGGTCATTTGTAGGGTAACCGTGCATGAGAGAAGCTTATGTAAATTTTCATTCTTTTATTAATAAATTGCCTGTAGTAGCCACGTTGGCGCAGGCCGTGGACTGTTTCCCTCTCTGAGGGTTTTAACCACGTCAAAATACTGGTGTATTGATCTGTGATCTGTTTGTGAGTGGTGTCCTTTTGGTGTTCTGTCTCAGGAACTTACCCTGTAAATTCCTACATATATCTATATATATACATATATATAATTTTAAATTTAGCAAATGAGTAAAGTGAAACATTGTTTATGTCTATTCAGTTTTGGAAATATAAAAAACTCTAAAGTGTCTATCACTATAAAAGTGTTAAAAAAATAAATTGTCCATATTTATTTGAAAAGATTAATGTTTGAATTATAAGAAATACTTTATTATCTTATGAAAGTGATAGATAGATTTTTTTTTTTAATTTTATGAAATAGCTATAAGGTAAATTAGTTGAAGTGAATAAAATCTATACTAAAATATTACAAATGTCACTATTTAGTTATAATATTGAATAATAATATCTTGAAAGAAAAATAAGTTAAAAATATAGTTTTTTTTAATCATAACAGAACAATAATATATAAAAGAAGAACAATTGAGTTTTTCAGAACATTTTTTTAATTCTATGCTTAGTGCCTAGTATCTATATCAATTTCAAACCTACCAGTGTCACGACATGCCTGAATTGACTCAATATTTCCATAGTATATGATATAAACATTAGTGGATGACACTCAATACTAAATGTACACATTTGTGTGTTAAAATAAAATACATAGTGTATATGAGTATTCACAACAATAGAGAATCCTTATTCACTTGGGTTTATAATCCCTTGGGTTTATTATTCCCTTGGGTTTTATATTATTACCTTGGCTTTATAATACCTTGGGGTTTTATAGTTAATCCCTCAGGTTTATAATATGAATCATATTTTAGTGTTTATAATATTTATCATAAGGTTTATATGCGTTGGTGTATAATATTTATCATAAGGTTTATATGCGTTGGTGTATAATATTTATCTTACGCTTTATCATACGATTTTCATAATGTGGAAATCAATCATGGTCAACCATGGTCCAATGTTGCATTATGACAAAGATTGTCTCAATATGAAAATCAACCATGGTCAACCATGCTACAATGTTGCATTGTGACAAAAATTTTCTCCTAGTCCAACGTCACATTGTCACATTTATGGTCATCCATGGTGAATTGTGGTCTAACATGTCATTGTGATAAATATTGACTCAATATGGAAATCGACCATGGTCAATCATGGTGAGCAATTTTCTAAGTTTGTATTGTGAGAAAGTTTGTCTCAATATGAAAATCAATCATGGTCAAACATAGTCCAACGTCGCATTGTGACAAATATTTTGTCAATATGAAAATCAACCATGGCCAACCATGGTTAAGGATGTTTATTTTATGGTTTATAATATTTATCATAGGGTTTATATACTTTATGTTTGTATTATTAATCTCTTCAGTTTATTATTATTATTATTATTATTATTATTATTCATTAAATAATAAAGTGATTAATTAAATAATTCATTTTTTATTTCATTCATTATTAATTAATTAATTCACAAATAATAATAATAATAATAATAATCATAATTATATGCTTTCCACACATATCAACCACATTTACTAATGTGGTTGTGCATGTTATTCGTATATGCCTATGGCGTATATCAACCATATTTACTAATGTGTTTGTGCTAGTATATGATGCAAACATTAGTGAATGATATTTGATCCTAAATGCATGCATTTGTGTGTTAAGACTTCTCCTCTATTGCAAACATTAATCTTGTACAACATCTAAATTTTTCCATTGGATACTCGATTAAATAGTCCACTAAATCAAAGTTTTCCATTGGATATTGCAGTTAAGTAGTCTACTGAATCAAATATTGGAGTGTTTTGAAAATTTAATAAATATGAATGAATTTGTTTATTGAAAATTTTAATTATCTTGTATTTGACATAAAATTACTGTAAAAATACTTTGAATAAACAAAATCATCCACAAGGAAGATTGCTTTAATTATAACATAATATCTTTACCTTTATGTCAAGAGAGTGATAAGTAAATATAGTGGAGGAGCTATTTCATCAAACAATGACAATGGGGTAGGCTAGTTGAAATGAATGAAAAGTAGATTACGAAATTGCAGATTTGAAGAAACAAAATTGTCCACAAGAAACATTGCTTTAATTATAACATAATGTCTTTACCTTTATGTCAAGAGAGTGATAAGTACATATAGTGGAGCTATTTCAGCGAACATTTACAACAAGGTAGGCTAGTTGAAATGAATGAAAAGTAAATTACAAAATTGCATGTCACTATATAATTTTAATATTAAATAAGGGTAATTTTAAAATGAGATTTTGATGATAAGAGATATTATATGAAGTTGAAGTTAAACCACTATTTAATCTAATATTAAATAAAGATAATTTTAAAATGAGATTTTGATGACAAGAGATATTATATGAAGTTGAAGTTAAACCACTATTAATTAAATATATATATTTTTTCTTCTTTTACTTTTTATTTATCAATATTATAACACAAAGTTATATTGATCATAAATGAAAATAAAAATTATAATATTATAATGAATTTTAAATTTAAAGAATTATTATTTATTAGAGAAAGTGTCCAATTTTAAATGTGTGAAGTAAAGTGAAACATTATTTATATCTATTAGATTTTTGAAAGTATTTTTTTAGACATAAAATTAATTGTAAAAATATGAATTATTTAAATAAACAAATTTGTCCAAAATTTATTAAAAAAATATAATGTTTAAATTATAATAAAGTTTTTGTTATATTGATGATGATGATGATGATGATGATAGTTAACGTCCGCTGAGACCAAATAATGATCTATCGGACCTAAAGACAAATTATTTATTTTGATTTAAGGTTTTATTCCTATGCTCAAAAAGCTTGGAGAGAAGCCTCCCGAGTTCACTATAATTTTGGCATTGTAAAAGGCTAGGAAGGTCAGTATTGCAACAAAGGTTGTGAAATTGAGATCTAATGTGGTTGTATGCAGGGCACTCTAAGAGGAAGTGGTTTTCATCCTCGATGCTCCTATTCTCGCAAATATGGCAAATCCTTTCTATCCATGGCGTTTTAGAAACTACCCACCGGCCAGTTTCACTATGGAGCTCATGAGAATTCGTTCTAATCTTTGCTATATTAATTTTCTTTTTTGAGCTAGTTAGAATAGAGAGATACTTTTGATCTTCAAGGGTGGGGTTGATGACTTTCTTATAATAACTTAATTTTCTTTTAGACGCTAAATCTTTCTCACTCCATAATTTTTCTTTGAACTTAGAAGTAATAGTATCTTTAATGTTATTTATGTTTTGCAAAGCATCGTTCTCATTGATCTCCCAATAGTTTAACCAGGCCCTTGTGTCCCTATGCCATCCTCGGTTAAGCCTTAGTTGATTTTGGCTGGAGTTTAAAGCTAGCTTAGGAAGTCTATGATTGTCTATGTTATTGAGCTTGTGCTTGTACATCAGAAACCTGAGCATAGCTAGGCTCTCAATAGAAGAAAGACCTGCTTCTATAAGGAGAATGGGATATGGTGTATTACTTTTAATTTTCAGGTTATAAGTTATAAAACGCTTTTGGATTTGCTCGATCTTCCGCCATGATTCTCTGGAGATGCTGCAGCCCCAAACTTCACAGCCATATAAGATAACTGGAGTGACTAAAGTTTCAAAGAGGAACTTCTTTTTATCCCACATTACGAGGTTTGTTGTTCTACAGTTATTTTCAAGACCAAAATAAGCTTTCCATCCCCCATTGATTCTTTTCTCAATGCTATGGTTCCAGTTGAGCTTGTGATGGATATCAATTCCTAGGTACTTGTAAGAATAAACTTCCTCCAAGTTATTATTGTCATACGTAAAATTAGCGCAAGTGTCCTTCTTAGATTTGATAATCATAACTTTTGTTTTGTCTGTGTTGACAGTCATACCCATGGTAGAGCAGAAATCCTTAAGAAGCTTGAGTTGCTTATGAGGTTGTGCTAAGGGATTTGTAACAAGAACTAACCAGACGGACTTTAGTTTCATATTGTGTTATTCACTTTCATTTTCCTTCATGAACATGTCATTTACTTGTCAGTTTATACCAATGATTGCCAACATTAAATTGGAATATATTAGATTAGATTAAATATTTGATTCTCATATTTTGCTAGAATATGTAAGTATTTCCTTAAATATGAGTATCAATATATATGTTGTCTTGTTATGCACATGGATTCATTGAAAGTACTCCCATACTTGAATAATAATGTTATTTTTTTCAAGCACGATAGGATCATATAGTGAATAAATGAATAAAATAGTAAATATATAAAAAAAAAGTCTAGTTGTGAAAACCAAGTAATCGACACAACAAGACATGGATCTTTATTGAAAACTAGGTCTCCTCGAAGGCAAGATCCACAATAATCACTATAAGTCCATGATGGTCCCATTGGTTCTTCAAAATATACTTGATTTTATGCTCGAGTTCATTGATGTTGGATTCCTTAAGGCCCACCTTCCAACAAATCTTGTCCCATCGACTTCAACACCTCATCTAGGACTAAGATCAGAGATACCTTTAATTGCCTTTGAGTTTGTATACATCAATTGAAAAATTCCATGTTGACAACAAGGGAATACCTCAATGTCTCTAGATTACCAAATCTTGCAGGTGACTTGACTTCAACACATCCATTTGTACCCGTCGGAATGCAATCTTGCACCTTAACACTCATTGGCATTAATGGTGAGTTGCCTCATGTTGGTTAACGACATTCATTAATGGTCGATAATCCAATGATTTTTTCTATGTTCAACCTCAACAACATTTATTCACATAGATAGAATTGTGTTATATGTGGGTTTATGTTTCGTGGCTCTAATATTAGTTCCTAACAGCATGTCTAGGAAAAGAAGGGATCCACTCTCTAATATCAATTTACAATTCTCTTATTTTAATTTGGTTTCAGTAAGTGTGTCTATATCTTCACGCCTTTCAGTTTAGGACAAAATCAACATATCTCTATCAACAATGACATTCAATTCCATCAGCCCAACCTTCTTCAAATTATAGCTCGGGTTCCAATGATTTCTTCCTTGTACAATTCAAATTTGATCTTCACAATCATCTTAGTAAGTGCTAACAGATAAACAAATTATGATGTAAATTTTATTTTAGTTATTTTAATTTGTTAGGGATGAAGGAAATTTTTTTATGCAACTTCTTGTATGCTTCTCATTTTACCCTTCTCCCTACTTCTACTATCTAACAATTTCTCATCCATGTCCCAAATTTCTCAAGAAGTATTGGTTCAAAATTTGTAGAAATTTTGAAGGTAGTTTGTGCTATTAGGGTTCTTAAATATAGGATTATTGCTACAAATGTGTGGTATGTAGAGATATCTAATCTCACTACAAATGAATTTTTGGCTTAGAGAAGTTTGTCGGTCTATTCAATATCATCACTATGTAAAGTAACTAAGGTAGAAATTACCAAAAGAAAAAAATTTCTTGTGCTTCTCGTAAGGATTCAATAATTGGTCCAAAAAGTTTTTGAATGATATTCTTTTTTTTTGTAGGATATTTTGAAATTGATTTATATTTATGAGCGTAATGGGTTGATCCATGGGATAAAAAATATGCTCAAAAATCAAAGTGCTCAAAATCTCCTGAAACTGGTGACAAATCACATCGCTCATCATTTTGATTTGAATGATGCTTGAATCAACTCAATCAGACATCGTATGAGAAATTTATTATGTTATGAAGTTTTTCACTAACAATAAAAAGTCAACTTACAGGGTTGACTGGGTTGTTGACTAGGCAGGCAGTATAGTGACGTGAAGATGGTATCAATAAGATGACTAGGTTGTATGACAAATGTGTGGAACAATCACATGTTGACACATGGCTTGCTCGTACAGGTCAAATTGGCAAACTATGGTTGGTTATTTTGTTTTATGGTTGACCAATCGAGAGGCGCCATGTGGCTCAATGAGAGGGCACCACATGGCCCTCAGGGTTTGTGCCAAAATTTGAATGGGTCAATTGGAAGGCCTTTGCTGAATTTGAACCCACAATCTATTAGTTATAAACTAATCACCGAGTCGTTGCGCCAACCATATTTTTTATTAAATATAGTCGCTCACATTATGTTTGAGTTTGAATTGTTGGCGCATTCAAGGAGGGGGGCAAGGCATGCAGACCCAACCCCTAGTTATGTGAAACCCATACGATCGATTAGTTAGGTGAAGGGGGTGGGCGTGTGGCCTAGCCATGAGCCATATGGCATAACAATAGAACTAGCGACTAAGTTTGAATTTCAAATCTGGCAGGAGGCCCAGCCCCAAGTTCCGTTATAACACATGTAACCATAGGCGGGGCTTGTAGAGTTCGGGGCTGGCATGTGGCCTTAAATCATTGCCACATGGAAATCATGATGACTAGGGGTGGAGTGTTGGGCCCACCCCCTTGGCCGCATGGCCTACCATGTGACCAGATCGAGAGCCTAAGAAATTGGTTCTTAGGCCTTATCGGCGCATTTATCCATTCAACAATTTGCACCTTTTTTGGTGGAAATTTTGTCACTCCCGCAACAAATTGTTGCATGGCAGTCCTATCAAAGGGGAGATTCATTGCCTGATTATCTAGTTTTTCCATTTTGTAGGACATATATCAGAAAAAGGAACTAGGAGGCCTAACTTGGCCATTTTTCAGTCTTTCTAAGCCCAAGAAGAGCCTACACAAGGGTTTTTGGGTGTTTTGGACACAATGGTAGCATTATTTTGTGATTTGAGAAAAGTAAACTGATGCAATTTCATATTTGAGCATATAATACAAAGACCCAACATTTGAAGTTGGACCTAGAGATGTAGCCCAGGAGGGGTGAACTCTATCATCAAATTGTTGTTTTGTGATGTTGTTCATGGTCTATTTTTCTCTGTTTTTAATCGACAAAGCTTAACTATATTTATAAATTTATGGGCTTTTGAAATTTCAATCCATTGCCCACAAGACATAAAATAGCTTGCAAACTTTTGAAGAGACCTTAAAATTACTAATTATAGATCAAATTTGGTATCAGAGCATGGTTGTTGTGAAGATTTCATTATTTTTTCAATTGTTTTTGAATGATATCCAAGTCTAAGTTGAGAAGAGGAGAAGGAGTGCTTGAAGTGCCTAGTTCTCAAATTAGCTCAAGGAAGAAGCCTCAACTCCATAAGTGATGGAACACGAAGAAGGAGAGGGGAAAGACATGATGTCTAAGGATGAGAGAGCTTTTAAAAGGGATTTCTCTGAAATGTCTGAGATGGTGAAAGTGTTGTATAATGAGAGGACAACAAGGTTGCAAGGAGAGAGTTAAAATCCACCAAAAGGTAATGGGGGTAATGGTAGCAAACCTCCACCTCCTCCTTCACGTCCATATACACCTCCATCCTCACATCCATCTTCACCGCATTCATCTCATAGACCTAATCCTCCTACGCCTCCACGAGGACATAAGTCTCCTTTTCTTAAGCTTGATGTCAAGTTCAAATTACCTATGTACAATAGGGAAGTGAATGTAGAAAAGTTGGAAAATTGGGTTCATCAAATTGAAGTATATTGCAAGATTCAAAAGATTAATAATGATGTGAAAAGATCCAAATTTCTTCTCTTCATTTGGAAAATGTATCCCTCATATTGTGGGATGCCATAACTCAAGAAGAATTGAAGAAAAATGGTAAAATTATATCCTTGGAATGATTTTGCAGTTGAATTAAGAAGACAAATTTATCCATTTACTTATATGAAAAAGCAATTATGGATTGACAAACTTTTATACAAGCTAAAGGTTAGAGTATTAAAAGTTACACACAAGAATTTAGAAGAAGAGCTTTAATCTTGGGGGTTGATTTGTCTTCACATGATACTCTACTTAAGTATTAGGTGGATTACATAGTTATCTGAGACATACTATATTTATGTTTAAACCCACCAATCTAGATGAATTATGTGTATAGGAAACTCATTTTGAAGCAAGAGGCAAGAATGTTCCTCAAGATACTAGCAATAAACCTTTAAAAATTGGGGAAAAAGGAAATGGGAAGTTTAAAGGAAAAGGAAAAAATAATGCTACAATCAAGAAAGAGGGAGAGAAAGTCACATGCAAACATTGTTCAAAACAAGACCATGATGAAAACCAATGTTTGAAATTATATCCAGAAATGAGACCAAAGAAGTTCAATAACAAGGGGAAACAAAAGACTACTGCTACAACTCAACAAGATCTAGGATATGACTCAGGTGATGAAACTAAAATCAAAACCATGGGAATGAAACGTATAACTTATCATGCAAGTGCTAGTTCTTCTAGAAAGCCTATTGAGTCTCAAGATGATAAAGTAAGAACTAAGCTTTTCCATATTAGAGTCATAACAAAGCATACAAAGGTTGATACCTTATTTGATAGTGGATCCCAAGTCAATCTTATCTCTGAAGCAATTTTCAAGAAACTTAATCTAGAGACCACACCTCATACATAACCTTACCCTTTAGGTAGGGTGTGTGATAATGAAAAATTGCAAGTGACAAGAAGATGTAAATTCAAATTTTCTATCACTGCAAACATTGTAGATGAGGTAGAACTTGATGTTGTACCACTTGACATTTGTGGAATGTTTTTAGGGAGTCCATATTTGTATGACCAGAAATCCATATTCCATCGTCAAGAGAAAAAATATCATCTTTTAAAGATGGAATTGAGTATATTATTAGAGCACATCGCAAGAAGATGAAATTATCTCTTGTGAATGCAAGACATATAAAAAGGCTTGTAAATTCTAGTAAGAATTTTGTGTTGTTGACGATTAAAGCAAATGATTCTACTGAATTTGAAGTTTTTTCAAGATGTGATTCTAAACTCAAGCATGAATTGGTTGAAGTTGTTAAGATGTTTCAAGAACAAGAAGGTTTACCTCCAAAAAGGAGCATTCAACATGAGATACAATAACAGTAGGATGCAACACTTCCAAACATTAGTGTTGGTTTGTTGGGGCTTGACCTAGGTTTTAACAGTGTATTAGCTGAACAAATCCCGCACTACCGGCCCTTTAGGCAACAGTCCGCGGAGCGCGAACTGAAGACTCATCTGAGGTAGTATGGGAGGGTGTTGGAACTAGGTTTCTGCATGCTTGGGATGTCTGGATGTGGTCTGGAGGGGTTGCGAACCGTATGTGGCTTCGTGCTACTCTGTACTGTTATCGGGTCACCGTGTAGATCCGCGCAGATGCACTTTCTTATTAATAAAAGTATTACAGATCTGATCTTTGTGTTATGGTCTTTAAGTAAACATTTAACTCTAAAAACCTGTGCGCTCAATTATAATAGATAATGCATAAACTCAAAACATAAGCAATAGACAGATGCACAAGAAAACACACAATGATTAAGAAATTCTTATCTTTATTGATCTTCTCTTCAGTACAACCAAATCCACCCTGCGCACTCAGCTGCAGGGGTCTGCGCACACAGTTGTAGGCTCTACTAGGCCTTTGTGCACATAGCTGCAGAGCCTCTATCTACCAACACCCTTGACTCGGACTTACAGACGCTCAAAGAATTCTTTTCTCATAAGCCCATTACATGCAAAATCAACAATGCATATCCAAAAACTAACTTCTAACGATAGAGCCTTGCTCTATTTATACATTTCCATGGTCCGCGGACCATGGGCAGGCCGACTCATTTTCTATTTACTTACATTATTTTTGGGCGGACCACCCTTTGACTTGACTCATTATAATTCGTGCTCCGCACATTTCAGGGAGTCTTTACCATATTTTTACCCAAAATTGTGGCCTTTGAGCCCCAAAACCATTACGTGGGGCCTTTGCTACCAACAGGATCCCAACACAATCATCGTGACTCATCCCGAGTCACTCGGCTCGTGCGGCAATCTTCCCGTGAAGGTCGGTCAACAACTTCTGCACTTTGCTTGTACTTGCAAAAAACTCTTCCACCATCCTCTGTACCTGTTCTATGCGAGATGCCAATGCATCAGTATCAGTTGCAATTGCTTGTCCAGGATCATATGTTGCATGCATGTGCGCTAACTTTCCCTCGATGGTGGTGGATACCGTGAATGCTTCCTCAAGCCAGGGCTGGATGCGTTCTTTAAGTGCTTCCTCCTTGTGCGGAGCGGTGTCAACTTGTGCCTTGAGAGCCTGGGCCTCCTTCATTTTAGCCAACTGCTGCATGATAACAACCGTTTGCGCAGTCCCCCGGGCTGTGTCATAAGCCTGCTGCAACTCTCGCACTTCTGTTTCTATTTGTTGTATGGTTGGGTCATCCTGGAGGGAGGTGAGCGTAAGGAGGGACTGATCTAACAGTCCCTAGAAATCTTGGACAACGTGCTTTATCATTTCTAGTCCTGCTTGAATTGCGTCGCGACACCGTTCTCGAACTTCCAGGGGTGTGGGCAGGTGCGCCTTCAGCCTTAGCTCTGCAATTTGTAAATTTAATTCCCACTGAGCCTTCGCAACCTTCTCTTGGGCCATACAGAATCCTGTGGCCATGTGATGAATCTTGTTAGCTGTTGGAAGTTCTGGTGGGATAGCTAGTTCTGGTACCTTGCTGCAAGCTTTTGTCATGGCTTATTCCACTTCTCGGTTGTGTGCGACCAAGTCATCACGCTAGAGATGGACCTGCTACAAAGTTTCCTTGTGCTCCATCAAGGTTTGGAGGGCGCGGCCTTCCCTGGCATGAAGCTCAGCAGTTACCCCATCTTGTAGTTGGTATAGGGTTTCTCTAGGAAGAACGGCCAGCTTCAACCCCCAACTAGCATGTCACCTTATCTTCTGCTAGGACAGCACTTGCTGGCAATGCTAAGGTGTTGATTGTGTGGGTGTGTACCATCTGCTCGAATGCGGCTATGTCCTCTGCTAGGTTTAGGATCACCCCGCCCGGGGGTCGCACCTGTAATGCCTGCAACTGTGCTCTGATCTCCCCCAACACAATTGTCTACTCTATCATTAGTTCCGTTAACGCAGTTGTAGCGACATTGCTCGCCGGTTCACCGTTGTCAAGAAAATATTTCTCCAAAGGCTTTGCTATTTTTGACTTTTTGCATGTATGCAACGATTCCTTACTGCGCGGCCTCTTGACTTGGGTTGATTCTGTAAGATGGTCCGTGCATTCCCGTGTCTCTGTTTCCTTGTGCATTTCATGTTCCGGGGACATTTCCTGACCTACTGTGATCTCTTCGGTTGTAACTTCCTTGGTTACCTCCTACTGTGAAGCTGTCTTTTGTCCTTGACATGTCTTTTCTTCCAATTTGGTGAGTCGCAGCTGGATTTCCTCATCTTCCTCCTCTTCATAATATATGTAGAATAATTTCTTCTCAACACACTTATGACCTTTAGTGCATTTACTATCACAACTACAACAAAACCCTTTTGTTCTTTTTTCTTCCAATTTTTGTGTTGTCAACCTTGTAGGTTGTGGAAGGCTAGGGGAAACAACACTTCCATCTTTATAGTTGTGATTGGTAGGCTTCCTAGTTGCCATAATTTTTCTTTCCATTTTTCTTGCTAACCTGAATGCCTTCTCCAATGAATTAGGTTCCCAAAGGTGAACTCATGTTGGATATTATCCTTTAAAGTCCCTATGAACACATCAATCCTATGCTCCTCTGGAATATCTTTTACCCTTATGTTCAATTTTTGGAAGTCCTCAATGTGCTCCCTCATTGAACCCTTTTGTTTGAGATTTATCAATTGGCTAAAAAAGGTGTTGCTTTTTGTATCCTCATAATGTGCTATTATTTCTTCTGTAAAAATTTCCCAAGTGACAATTTGTTTATGAGAGCAAATCCATCGATACCATAGAAACTGATTTGGTTCCAACTATAAAGTTGCAATACGTACCTTTTGTGTTTTTTGCACATTATGGAGATCAAAAAATTGCTCCATTTGTAGTATCCATGTTCCGGGATCCTTGCCATCAAGCTTCCTCATATCAATTTTTGGAACATGGTGGGTCTTAAATCCAACATTAGAGTCTATGAAATCATGATTAACATCTCTTTTATTCTCATCATGAGTTTCTTTACTACCCTTTTCTTGTAGCAACTTATTCAAATTTATCTTCATTCTTCCATCTTATCGTCCATGCCATTCATCTTAGCATCCATGCCATTCATCTTAGCTTCCATGCCATCCATCTTAGCTTCCACGCCATCCATATTAACTTGAATTCCATTCATATTAGCTTCCACGCCATTCATCTTGGCTTCATTTAACTTTAGTGAGAGTGAAATTTGTTGTACTTGGTCTTGTAATTTTGATATATCATGTTGCATTTCTTCCTCTTCTTCATGAGTCATGCTAGAGATTTAAGGTTGCTTACTAAATGTTTCCATTTTCTTTCTTCGGGGAATTAATTAATGCTAATAATTCTTCACTATTCCCTTTGAATTCCTTCAAACTAATTTTTCAAACCAATCTTATGCAAAATTTTAAAAAAACTACACACCTTTTTTTCACTTTGTAAGAGCTTGATATTGAATCTGTTGTATCTCTGTAACTGTGGATCTAGAATATCTGAATCTCATCCTGTGGTATCCCTTTGAGTCCTCTTTCTAACCCCACAATTCTGATCAAGATTGGATTCTCCAAGGAAGAGTTATGCCAAATCTCCCACGGTGACCTGATTATAGACTAGTTCAATAGAGCGAACTTGTATGATGTGCCACGTGTCATTGTTTTCACCTTAGTACCTAAAACTGATACACAAAAAACTACAGGCCGTCCTCTTTCTGAAACTTCTTATGAAATTTCAATCTGATGCTCAAAACAAACGTTATGACGATTTTTCCTAGGTCGCCTATTTGGAATGTAATCCGGGAGTCTGCAAAAACCCTAACTTCCTCAGATCATATCTACACAAATATAGCGAGCCAAGCTCTGAAATTTAGACCCGAAGTTCAAAACGATTTCAAATCAAATGGGTTTGTTTTGTAGCTTTTGAAATATTGCAGAAAAAAAAATTATAGCAAAAAGTCCGTGATGACCTGTTTGGAGCAGCGAAACCCTAGAATCCAAAGCTCTGATACCAAATGTTAGGAAACCAGCTCACAAAAAGATAGAAAAGATAGATCAACACCTTAGAATTCAACCTCTTTGAGGGGGCAACCTCCTTTACATTACACAAATGAAAAATTATTTGATGATACAAATGACTAAACCTCCCTTTTATATATAGGAGTCTAAGGGGTCACAATATAATCAAGCCAACATAACAGTAATAACATAAGGGCACAAAACTAAAAATAGTGGGTTTCTATGGGGCATACTAATAACAATATGGGGACAATACGGGCACAATAATAACAATAAGGGATACAATGTCAATAGTAATGGGGGAATCATTAGTATTATAGGGGCCTAATAGCAGGTTGTGCACAAAATAGAGAGGTGATGGACTCACAAAGCATTGTGGGAAAGAACAGGTCTTCAGATAAGGTTTCACAAAGGAGAGCAGAAAAATCTTCTAGTTCAAAGGGAGCAGCTGCCTTAGCAGAGAACTTGGTAGAGTTGAAGACAAACCTAGGTGGACATGGTTCTTCGAAGGATCCTTTTATTGCTAAGAGGGAGTGTTAAATTGTAGCAAGAAAAAGCTTCATATGACTCGTGCCTTAGTAAAATGGAGAAATTTGGATTTCCACTTAATTAGGATGACTTGCGTTGCAGTTAGCAGGAGTGACATGGCCAAATAACTCAGTTAAGTCATTCAATTCAAGTTTGTGGGTAAGAAGTAGAGTTGTACATGAGTTGATTGCTAAGATCTAGATATCTAGGGGAGTTATAGTTAGCGACACTCAATTATCTGAGCTTAGTCTATAATATTCAATATGAGTTTAGTTGAGTAGTTGTAACTATTGTTAACTCACTAATCTCTTAGTTAACTAGTCAATTTACAAAAAATAGCCCTAGTCATGCATACAATTCGAATTGCCTAGTTGAGTGGAAGGAAAAGGCATAAATTTATTTATTATTGTATGTTGTTGAGTGTACAAAGGATTTTTGGGTGCAGTAGATGAGATAATATCCTCAGAATTGTGCAACGAAATAGAAGAGATTGCAAGAAACACGAGTGTAGGCAGAGCGAGTACAGGTAGAGAAAGTGCAAGTAGAGCGACTGCAGACAAAGTTAGATCAAGCAGAGCGAGTGTGGGTAGCACAAGTGCTGGCAAAGTGAGTGCAAGCATAGTAAGTGCAGGTAGAGTGAGTGCAAGAAACACCAGTGCAAGTAGAGAGAGTGCAGGTAGAGTGAGTGTAGGAAAAGCGAGTGTAGGAAACACGAGTGCAAGAAAAACGAGTCTTAATATTTTCCAGAGTAGACTCAAGAGGAGATCAGTATTGCAGTGTAGGTTGAGCTTCGAGCATTGAAGTTTTCATTTAATAGATCCATATTATCATCTACTTTAATACAAACAAAGGAGGGGTTCCCAGTTGGGTTCCCTAAAAAAATACTGTGTTTATTGTGATTGAATGATTGCATGTGATTACATGTGTTTCTATTTTTGTGTTTTCCTTTCCACAAATTGAGTAGAAGAAATTTGTGTTCATTGTTTTCATTCTAAATTCATTAACAACTGCAAATTTCAAGCTATTTTTACATTCTAGATCTCCCTCTAACTTTGACATCATGACAACACAATATTCAACACTTTCCTCTTGCTTGAATAAACAAGGAGTAAATCTAAATAGGTTTCTCTACTATAATATCTGGATGTATAAACTTTCCAAAATACCCCTATAAGTTTGTAGGATTTGTTGACACCTAATCATCAGGATTGGGTGAATAACTGAAATTGATGTAAATAAATAATAGAGAATATGAATAGTCACCGGGAGATGAAATGAACAGTCTCTCCCTCATGTATATAATAAACACCAACCTAAATGAAATCAATGAATTGTTTTGAGGAGTTACTGCCTGGTCTAACATGGTATCAGAGCCAGCGCCATTTTTTGGCTTCCCTCTACTTTGTAACTCCCTATTCTGGCTATGTTCTGCCTTGCATACAAAGTGTTGCTCCTCTGCTCTTCTCTGACAGTCTTTTATTCATATTCACCTGCATATAATACACTGCTCTGCTATGACATATAATCTGCTAGTATGCTGCTCATTTCCCATATAATCCGTTGGTACATTGCTGATGGTGCCAGTTACCTGAAGCCCTCTCTTGTAACTCCCTCTTTGGATTTTTTGGGGTTGTCTTCGCTGTTTCGGGAGACTAGCGAGCAAGAATTACTGGTTGTTGCGCTGCTTAGAAGCACTATGTTGTATCAAGACTATTGTGAAGTGGAAGAGTGGTAAGCCTGGATTTTATTTTATTGCTAATCGATAGAATGGTGCAAGCATGAAGGTGACTATGTTAGTGATACGTTGGAATGATATGTTGGTGTGTTACTGTTTTGAATAGGCTTGTATTTCATTGAGTTCGGTTGTGGTTACGTTTTTGAATGGTTTACACCACACCTCTCTGCTGCGTTAACTGTGGTTATTGTGGGGTTTATCCCATACTCCCCATGATATATAACACCTAACGTTTCTCCTCCCATACTTTTTCAACTCCACATCCATATCCCGCTCCCAGTTTGGTTGGTCGTATTACATTGGTTGAACGTTGTTTTATGTTACATACCGCCCATAATATATATCGCTTGATATCATTGTGGTGCCACTGCGATACCACTCCACACCTTCCACTGGTTATAATATATAACTATTGGTTATACGTTGAATCTCTCTGGTTATACATTGAATCATGTGTCGTATCGCACACCTTCGCTTCTGGTTTTTTAATACCTACTCCACTTAATCCCTTCTCCATACTTTGATACACTTCCGCTCCCATTTATTACATTGAGTATTGTCCATTGAATGTTATTGGCAATACTCCATGCTACGTTTTTTAATATAATTGTGGTATAAACTAGCATACCATAGTCCTCTGCCACTGGTTCGTATAATATAACAACGCAATATCCTCCCCTCGTCACAATATTAAACATTCAACACATTTTTGCCAGCATAAGTTTTTTTTTTAGAGTGTGCATTCAATCATATCTATTGTGGGAATAGTTCTCACTGGCAAGGAGAACTATCTTGAGTGGTCCCAGATGATAAACACACTCTCATTTTCAATGAGTTGTGGAAAGGAGTGTGTATTGGAGATAGAGACAAAGAGCCAGAACAACCTACCTCAGACAAAGAGCTCGCCATTTGGGAAAATAAGAACAACAAAGCTTATGCATTAATTACAGCATCTGTAAGTGAAGAGGTGAGTCGCCATATTTTTCCATTTTCAACTGCTTTCGAAGCCTTACAAAAGCTGAAAGAACTCTATGACTCACATTTTGCACTTGAAGTTGTTCAACTCATGATTAAACTTTTCACTCTTGAATTGCAAAATAATGATCCTCTTTCTTTTGCATCCGAAGTAAAATCTATAATGCATGATATCAAAGCCACTGAGGTTGAATTGGATATTCCTCTTATCACTTTTCTCAAGGCACTCTATCCTACTTACTCCAATTATCTTGAGTCATTGCAAGCAAATGGAAATATCAAAGATATTACCTTTGACTCTCTTGTGAAAAAATTTGCTGAAAGAGAGAAAGCTTTTGGAAAGAAGACAGCCCTTAAATCTTCTGAAGAGGTTGTGTGCCTTACTCATAAAGAAAAGAATTCTGCTCAAGATCCTTCCAGAGGAAGAGGTGGTCGAAGAGGAAGAGGAAGATATTTCAAAGGCAGGGGGGCAGACAATCTCAAGGAGAAAATTCAGATTTGCACTGCATATGCTGCAAAAGAAATGGATCACATGATGCCTCTACATGCAAGTTACCTTGGGACAAAATTGAGCAACAAAGAAATCAACCCAAAGGTAAAACTAATGATATAGACAAAGGTAAAGCACCTGAATCTGCTCATTATGTTGTGGCACAATGTAATATCAGAGTAGATGAAGATTTATCTAATGCTTCACTTGCTTCTTAGACAAATGATTGGTTGCTTGATTCAGGAGAAACTTGCCAAATGACTCATAGAAAATATTTTTTTGAAGAATTTACTGACAATTTTGATGGAGCAGTATACTTTGTAGAACAATCAAAAATCAAGCCATCAGGGCTTGGCACAATCAGGCTTAAATTCCCTAGTCTGTTGGGTTGTGTTATTTTCTTTCCACGACTAGCCCACAAAGTTAATTGGGGGGTTGGACGGGGGGGGCGGCGGAGCCCCCCTTCGTTGTGCCGATTCTGTAGCAGGGGGGGGTTGTCACAGGGGGTTTGAGGTCTACCCGTAACCCCACTTTATGTGATCCGGGGCAGCACCCCAGAAAATTTTGGTTTTGGACCCTATGTTAGGATGGGCAAATCCATCTATGGTTTTGTGCATGATTTTCGCACATGTTTTTGGACGCGATGATTTTGGGTCCATTGTATTGGATGCTTCGGCATGTATAAATATGTATTATAACATTGAAAGGAACATAATGAAAATCAAGCTAGTAGTCCCGATTTTTGGATCCAGGGGAAAATCTCTGTGTATATGTGTTTTATGTGTTATGCTCTCGCATTGTTTATTTTATGTGTTTTAGAATTCGTATGCAAGTAATCTTTGTACGGGGTTAAAGCCTACATTTGGTATCAGAGCAGTTTTGGCTTCAATGGGACGCCTTTGTTGCTGAGGGGTTTCGCTTGGGCCTGTGGTAGACCTTGTTCAGTGGGAGATCTGCGAGATCGATTCTGGTGGTGAAAGAAGATGGCGAGCAGTGGAAAGATAGAGATCGAGAAATTTAATGGTCAGCATTTTGAGTTGTGGAAACTCAAGATGGAGGATTTGTTGGTGGATAAAGATCAGTGGATCACGGTAGATCCGGGTACTAAACCAACGGGAGTGTTTGATGAAGAATGGAAGAAGTTGGATTGGAAGGAAAAGAACACAATACGATTGTGTGTCTCAGATTTAGTATTGCTGAATGTATCAGGGGAAGCTATGACGAAGGCTTTGTGGGACAAGTTAGGGACTTTGTACCAATCTAAGTCTCTGGTGAATAAAGTGTTCCTACGGAAAAAGTTGTATAACCCGAGGATGAAAGATGGAGACTCGGTGACAGAGCATCTGAACGCATTTAATAATGTGGTAAGTTAGTTAGCATTTATTGATATTAAAATTTCAGATAAAGATAAGTGCATCAATTTGTTGTGTTCTCTACTAGATTTGTGGGATAGTCTGGTTATTGAAATAGGTAGTAGTGCAACTGCCTTGTAGTTTGATGAAATAGTCTCATCCTTGCTGACGGAGGAGATGAGATGGAAAAATACGGAGAGTCAGAATGGTGATGCCTTGTCTGTACGAGGACGGTCCTAGAACAGAAACAAAAATAAGTCATCGAGTGGAAGATCTAAATCTAGAGGGAGATCTAAATCTCCAGGAACACCTATAAAGGTGGTGTGCTGGAAATGCGGAAAGGAAGGGCACTACAAAAGGAACTATAAATCTAAAGCTCCTAATAAAGGAAAGGGATCTAATGATGCTCCTTCTGCAGAGGCGAAAACCACCTCAGATGAAGGTGGGGATGTGTACTTGGCTTCTTCAAGTACACATGTAGATCATGAGGCATGGTTGATTGACTTAGGTGCATCCTTTCACTTCACTCCCCATAGATAGTGGTTCTGCGAGTATGAGAAATACAATCATGGTGATGTTTTCTTAGGGGATGATAGGAAGGCTAGAGTCATTGGTCGCGGAAAAGTAAAGTTGAAGTTTCAAGGTGGAAGGGTAAGAACACTTCCGGGTGTTCTGCATATTCCTGCATTAGCTAGAAATCTGATTTCTGTAAGAAAGTTGGATGATGGAGGTGTAAAAACAGTGTTCGAGAAGGATACCTGCAAAATGGTTCGGGAAGCAGTGGTATTAATGTGGGGAGTTCGAAATGGAACTCTGTACAAGCTACAAGGTAGCACTGTTATTGATGGGTGCAACAGTTCTGTTAGCGCTTGGAATTCACCTAGGCTGAGATAGACAAACTCTCAAGGCTACATCAAACCATTTCACCTCGTAGCTAGCCCTACGAGGTATGAGAAGGCTCTCTCGGGTCAGATTCGGTAGATCTTTCAATATGATAGCTGACCAATTAGGATCAAATATTTTAGGCTAGTAAACTGATAAGGG